>VRLP01003161.1:0-69774 GCA_009660295.1 Lophius piscatorius
ATGTTAAATCTAAATGTAAATATTAAAACCAAATGCTAAATCTTAGCACGAAGAAAACCAGTTATCTCCGCAGTAAATTTCGCCCTATCTTGAACCAAAGTGGGTTCTGAGCCGGTTCTGGTTCTGGTCCAGTGCTGTACTTGTAGCCGATTCTCAGCATTGCCGCCGCAGGAGAAATGTCCCTGACCCTTAAAACTGGTGTTTAAGATAATAAATTTTTGATTTATATTTAATAATTACACTTAGATTTAGATTTAACATTTAGACATAACAAATATAAATATTCCGTATCAGTTGCTGCCTTTCTTTGCCAGGATGGTTCTTAAAATATGTTTTTAATCTTAGAGAGACTCTCCTGGTAAAATAAAGCTAAAATAAATTTAAAAAAAAACATACATATATATATATATATTTAATATTTATATTTAATCATTACACTTGGATTTAGATTTAACATTTAGATGTAACATATGTATTTATTCTGATAAAATAAAGGTAAAATAAAAACAAACAAACATATATTTATATTTTATATATAGACATCTTATTAAACATTTATTTCCTACGAAGATAAATACGACTATCGTTCATAAATATTACTGAAGATGTGTTAAAAAAAAAGACTTAAAATGTAACCCCGTTTTATAAACGTTCTTAAAATACCCTGTGTTTTAAGTTTTATTGTGTTTTGGGGGGATTGTTTATCATCCAGGATCCAGTGGTATTTTATTTCTCAGCAAATACCCCAAACAGGTGTCACTCCAAAAGTTCTCAATTGTCTCAATGTCAGCAGATCTCTCAAGACTAATTGCAGTTTTCCTGCTCGGGGACATATTTGTTGGAATGCCCTCAGCTGTCATGTCAGACGGCTCCTCCTGACCGGTGTTACTCCGTCCTAATGGTTGAAACACGATCTCACGCAGCTACTATGTGTGTGTCAGAGAGAGGTAGGGAGAAAATGTTTCTTTAGCTTAAGCCTCTCCAGGTTTAAGTTGCATGTTCCTGGGTCCAACATTTGTTTTTGAGCGACTCGGTTCGTGACCTAACGTCAGCCGCGTGAAGTAATAGGCTGTAATTTGACAGTGATAGGATCGGGCCGGGTGCGCCGCGAGGTTCTAGTTACCTCACAAAAACCTACGTTTATTTTTCGTGTATCTCATCTCGTAGAAGCCTAAGCGCTAAGCATCATCTGAGAGTGATGGCAGGAGTGTCTCGTCACTGTGGAGGCGCTGAGGTGATGGTGAGCGGCTTCACCCGCAGTGTGAGACAGATCGCTGCCTCAGCGCCTTTGTCCCGACCGGGTCAGATTCTACAGCTTGACTGTGAGACCGTTGTGTCTGAAACCCAGAATCTCTGCAACTAATCGTTCATCCACTGACTTCACAGCATGTGTGTTTCTGCTGGTTGAACATATTTACCTGGACTACTTTTAAATTGTGTTTATATACTGTATGTCATCATTTCTTTATATATCTGTACTTTATTCCCATATTTAAACGTATCTGCATATTTTACTTTTTTCCATCTACTTTTGATACATACATTTTTTATCTCATTTATATATACATATATATGTGTGTACAGTATATATACATATATATGTTCAGTATCTATACATGTATATATAATGTATGTAATGTATATCCAAATGTAAAGTGCTTTATAAATTAAATGTATTATTATTATTATTATTATTATATATATGTATATACATACAGTATATATACATATATAAATAAATAAAAAAATATATATATGTACAGTATATATACTTGCATATAAAAAATATATATACACACATATTTATGTACATTATATATAATATGTAAGCATGTAGGGTTAGGGTTAGGGTTATAATATATACCTACATGCATAAATAAGATAAAAAGTAGGAATGAAAAATGAAAAAAAGATTATATACATTTTAAAAAAAAGGTAAAAAATTCATTAAAGTGGAAATGAAAGAAAGTCTTTCCCTCTCTCACTCTCTCTCTCTCTCTCTCTCTCTCTCTCTCTCTCTCTCTCTCTCTCTCTCTCTCACTCTCCAGACCTTGAGGTCATTACTAGGACAGTGTAAATAGGACATTATAAATCAGGAACCAACCCCATTTGCGACGATGCCAAATGTGGATCAAGGCAAGTTGACACGGCTTCCTGAAAGTGTCTGCGATGGTCTGATGGTCTGATGGCCTGATGGGAACCATATGTTGAGTACGCAGCCTTCAGATAGGTGTCTGATTTGTCCAAAAGTTAAATTAAGGCTCTGGAATGTCAGTAACTGCTTGTAGCCCATATTTGGAGGTGTCAGTCTTCCTGATTACTGACTTGAATGACATGTACAGAAGAACGTGGGATGGCTGCAGGAAGGACTGAAGATATGTAATAATCTCTTAATCAAACGATCATGAGTTTCTTTTGTCGTTTCATCCAGTAGAAACGTTTGTTATTTTAGAGTTGGTAACAAAGACTTGGACAATATTTACCTTTTCAAAAGATTCCTTCATGCCTACATGAAATTAAAATGTCTGTTAAAGGGATTTCTGTTACGTTTTCAAATTAAAGGGCAAGTTGAGAGGAAAAGTAGGAAGAAATAATGATGAAGAAATGTGAAAAAAAAATTTATTTGTTCCCGAAGACCCCAGAAAACCCCAAATAACAACTTGAAACAGTCAGAAAAACAAGCTAAATAAATTATGAAATACAATATTATGAAACTAACCTTAGTATGGCGACAAATGTTGCTTGTTGTGATGGTGTAGGGGAGGAGGTGGGGGTTGATTGCTGGGAAGAGGCTAAAGGACCTCAGACGGGTGACTGGCAGTTCATTACCGGTCATTACCGGATCATTACCGGTACAGGACAGGACTCTCCTCATACTGATCAAAGTCAAGGAGCAACCAACCCGCCCGTCTTGAAACAAGGACCAGGAGTCCAATATGCGCGCGATGGTTCGGCTTGAAATATTCCAATATATTTATGCCACAATCCTGATCCTGCAGCTGCTCCTTTTGAGCGCGGAGCTTGAATCCCGCGAAGAACCTAAATGCAGGTGTGTTTTTACGAGCAACATGTGTGGTGTTGGGCACAACACGCTTGTTGTTATGAAAAACACGCTTGTTGTTATGAAAAACACGCTTGTTGTTATGCGCAACATGCTCCTTGTTTTAATAGTGTGTTGTTATGGGCCACATGAGTGTTGTTATGCGAGAAAGGCGTATTTTTACGTGAGACATGCGTGTTGTTACGCAAAACTTGTGTTGTTACGCGCAACGTGTGTGGTAACGCGCAAAGCGTGTTATGTGTGACATGCTGCACACATGTTATGTGTGTTTGCGTGTTGTTACGCAAGACATGCGTGTTGTTATGCGCAACATGCGAGTTGTAACGCGCATTGTCTGTTGTTTTACACAAGATGTGTGTTATTACGCGCAACATGTGTGTTGTTATGCATGACATGTGTGTTGTTACGCGGGACATGAGTGTTGTTATGTGCAACATGCGAGTTGTTATGTGCAACATGCGAGTTGTTAGGCGCAACGTGTGTTGTTACGCGGGACATGAGTGTTGTTATGCGCAACATGCGAGTTGTTACACGCAGCGTGTGTTGTTTTACACAAGATATGTGTTATTAGACGCAACATGTGTGTTGTTACGCGAGACATGCGCGTTGTTATGCGCAACATACGTTTTGTTATGCGCAACACGTGTTTTTAGCGCAACGTGTGTTGTTTTACTAAAGATGTGTGTTATTACGCGCAACATGTGTGTTGTTGAGTGCAACATTCGTGTATTTGGACACAACCTCTTGGCATAGGGAAAGTGAGGGCAGGGAAACAGTGGCGCTGCTGAGCAGGTGTATAAAATGAGCATCAACTTGCAGGCAACAACGTAGCGTTTCGGCGAAGGTCAAGTGACCCTATTTTTTCCATTGAAATACAATTCAGTTGAATTCAGAGAATTGACACGACAGCGGTACGACTTTATGGGCTACTGCAAAAATGTTGTACTGCTACTGTAATCTGATCAACTTTGGAAATAAAGATGATAAAATTACTTAAAAATGATATTTTAAGGAAGTTGAAGCTTTCTTGTTTTTGTTTGTTTAAACCTCACACAACTAGGCTTACGCTGTCGTCATCCACAGCAATCTTTTATCCCTCAAACACCCCCAATAGCCTGCATCATACAAGCAATCCTTATGATTGAACTCCTCAAATTGAATGAGAAGTTATTTCTGAAAAGATGCTTTTCGTAAAAAAAAAAAAATAAAAAAAAAGAAACCTCCCCCTAGTGGGTAAAATATGAACTATTAGCATAAAATATAGTAAAAACAAGACAGATCTGGAATCGATTCAAATTCACCCATTTTGGACTAAGTGGTTGGGAAGTCATGTCAACAAAATGTTCTCATCTATTCAATAAGAATTTGGCCAATAAGCTAAATTTTCCGGTTTAATTCCATGAAATTGCGACATTTATCAGTGTTCAACTTGCTGTTTCTCATTTTCTCCAAGTGCAAGTCGATCAAAGTGATCGCACTGCTGATTTTTTTTCTACCTTATTGGTCCCTGCCAGTCTGAATGAGCCTAAAATAAGTTTAGTCAAGCAGACTGACCTTCAATAATGTCTGGGGTGGTTTGAATTGAACTATCCACATTTACCTTAGTGTGAGGTAGTACTAGAGGGATTTTGGAAAAGATCACTTGTAAATTTCTGAAACACGGGGGAGCTTCATCTCCGAAAGTTTTGGGCCTTAATTTCTCAGGTATTGGTGCGATTTTCACAAACTTGGCTCTTATGAATCGACTCAAAGGAGACCCATCTTGTATATATTATATTTTCCTTTGATTGTTCATGTTTTACTCGCTTCTGAGGAGCTTTTTTTTTTTAATTCTAAAAACACTGTGGCCATAATTTCACATTCAATCTGACGAGTTCAATCAGGGGGATTGCTTGTACAACGCAGGGGGTTGAGGACCTTTCCAGGATATGCCCCCTTGTCGTGGGAACGACAGCGTGTGTCTAGTTTTCTTTCATACTTCCCTTCTTTTTTATCACATCTTCATTCCATCTCTTTATATCTCTTCTTCTTCAGAAGAAGAAGAAGAAGTGTGTGGGTTGGTGTGTGTGGGTGTGAGAGTGTGTCTTTGTGTGTGGGTGTTTGTGAGAGTATGTGTCTGTGTGTGTTTGCGTGAGTGAGTGGGTGTGAGAGTGTGTGTGCGGGTGTTTGTGTGTGGGTGTGCCTAAGTGAATGTTTCTATATGTGCGTGTGTGAGTGTGTCTGTCTAATGTGTTTGGGTTGGTGTGTGTGGGTTTGAGAGTGTGCGTCTGTGTGTGTGTGAGTATATGCATGTGTTTGTGTCTGGGAGAGTGTGTGTTTGTGTGAGAGTGTGGGTATATTTGTATGTGTGAGTGTGTGGGTGTGAGAGTGTGTGTCTGTGTGTCTTTGTGTGTGGGTGTTTGTGAGAGTATGTGTGTGTGTGTGTGTGTCTGGGTGAGTGTGTGTTTGTGTGAGAGTGTGGGTATATTTGTATGTGTGTGTGGGTGTGAGAGTGTGTGTCTGTTTGTCTTTGTGTGTGGGTGTTTGTGAGAGTATGTGTCTGTGTCTGTGTGAGTGTATGTGTGTGTGAAAGTGTGTGTCTGTGTGTGTGTGAGTATATGAATGTGTTTGTGTCTGGGTGAGTGTGTGTTTGTGTGCGTGTATGGGTATATTTGTAGGTGTGTTTCTGTGTGTTTGAGTGAGTGTGTGTCTGTTTTTATATTCTATCGTGGTAAAAGCTGATCTATACGGTTGGAGGGACTTTTCCCTCCTTTAGTCAATAATATCCTGCCGTCACTTTGTAAGAATTACTTAGATTGATTTAAAGGTTAGAGCGTTTGAATCTGAGGAAGACTTCTTCTCCAGCAGGAGCTGCACAGAAGTCTGATGGCGCCTTTATCCACCTAAAACCTCTCGAGGTCAGTTACAGAACTATGTAGCACCACCTAGTGGGCGCCGGAGAAAGTGTCTCACAATCTGGGTTTTCTTTTCTTCCAGTGGTGGACGACGTAACAAGATGATTTACTTTAGTAAAAGTAGAGATAATCATTCCACCTTTTAAAGGTTTTGAATGATTTCAAGTATTAGATGTTGGTACTTACTTCAAGTATTGAGTATTAGTACACCATGTGTAGTAAAAAGCCCCTCGATGTTGTATTACACGTCTGAATGAATTCTTTGCTCTGGGGTAAATATTACTTGATGCATTAATATTTACGTCTATGTTGTAATTTACAACTGACGATTTAGAAATGTTCACTTCATTTGAATAAATGATTTAGTTTGAAAATTTCTCACCATATCTAAATTAACATTTAATCTTTCAGTTAAAAATCAAGATATTAGGAAGGAGACGGTTTTACTGGATAAGAAAGACATGAAAGGTTGTCTCCTGGAAAAACTATTGATAAGCATATTTGAAAAATGATTTAGGAAAAGTAGTAGAAAGAGAGAGAGAGAGAGAGAGAGAGAGAGATGGATGAATAGATGGATGGATGGATGAATAGATGGATGAATAGATGGATGGATGGATGAATAGATGGATGGATGGATGAATAGATGGATGGATGGATGAATAGATGGATGGATGGATGGATGGATGAATAGATGGATGAATAGATGGATGATGGATAAATAGATGGATGGATGGATGAATAGATGGATGAATAGATGGATGGATAAATAGATGGATAAATAGATGGATGGATAAATAGATGGATGGATGAATAGATGGATGGATGAATAGATGGATGGATGAATAGATGGATGGATGAATAGATGGATGGATGAATAGATGGATAAATAGATGGATGAATAGATATAGAGATGGATGGATGGATGAATAGATGGATGGATGGATGAATAGATGGATAAATAGATGGATAAATAGATGGATGAATAGATGGATGGATGGATGAATAGATGGATAAATAGATGGATAAATAGATGGATGGATGGATGAATAGATGGATAAATAGATGGATAAATAGATGGATGAATAGATGGATAGATAGATATAGAGATGGATGGATGGATGAATAGATGGATGGATGGATGAATAGATGGATAGATAGATATAGAGATGGATGGATGGATGAATAGATGGATGAATAGATGGATGGATGAATAGATGGATGGATGGATAAATAGATGGATGAATAGATGGATGAATAGATAGATAGATAGATATAGAGATGGATGGATGGATAATAGATGGATGGATGAATAGATTGATAAATAGATGGATAGATAGATATAGAGATGGATGGATGGATGAATAGATGGATGGATGGATGGATTGATATATATAAACAAGCATAGAACATCTCATTGACTTGTTTTTCATAGATGCAGACATATCTGTGATTGATTGTTTGCTTGTTGATGTTTTTTGTTATACTTGTATATACTTATATCTCCAGTATACAGACACTCCCTGTTTAATACGGCTCCTCATTTTCAATAAACTGATTTATTTGTGGATTGGCACTGACACCTTCTTGCACCATGAGAGTTTGTAATTCCGCTCTATGCTTGTCGTATAATGACAAATTAAGATTTTCTTTTCCTCGGACATGTTTAAAGTAAAATATATAAGCAAATCAAAAACAAAACTAGCAAATAAAATCCTCAACGACTATACTGATAACCACTATAAGATCAAAGGATGATAGGCTTATATATATATATATATATATATATATATATATATATATATATATATATTTGTGTGTGATTTTATTTGCTAGTTTAGTTTATTCTTTTAGTTTATTCAACTTTATACTTTATATATATATATACATATATAATGTATAAATATATTATTTTAAACATGTTCAGGATATTTATATAAACTTTACACTGTATATAAATATATGTTTACATAAATATAGTTTTCGCTGCAATTGTTTGTTGGATCTCAGCTCTAAAAGTAAGGAGTTTTAAAAATTAAACAATTATATAACGTCTCCCGACATAATCACAATCACACATTTTTATTTTTCATGCTTAGATGAGAATATCAGATCTGTGGGTCTGAAAGGCCTGAGAAGACCTCTGCCGACGTCCCGCCTGACGATCGTATATCACTCTCGCTATTGGCAGCGGGTGAAAAGCGGCGTGTGGGTGTGATGCTAACAGATGGAGTGACTGTAAATCTGACATGTGATCAATGTCAGGCTGTTTCGGTAAAATCTGGTCTACAGATCCAGCGCACCGGGAAAAAGCAAAAAAAGCAAAAATGAAATCGTAGTTTTCCTAACTTTTTTCTTAAATGTCGTTTTTGGTTCGTTATAACCCCACACACAGTTTTCCACGTCTTTTGGGTCGTTCGTGTCTGCTGACGGACTTAAGTATGTGCAGCTGTGAGAAATGCTGCTTTTCCACACAGATTACCATGTCATAAAGATAAAATGAATCATCCGGGGATAACATATCCGTTCAGCCTTCGTACAAATCCGTCCATCTGTGTACGACTCCAGCTACATTCCTCTACAGCAGAGCACATGTGTCAAAGTCCAGGCCCGCGGACCACATACGGCCCCCAGGACAGTTATACCCGGCCCGCCAGACGATATCTAAATCCTATAATAAGTGGTCTGCAGGTTTACGGCCCAAACACCGCAGATACTACAAGTCCCAGAATGCACTGCGATAATAAAACGATCAGCGTTTATCCTAGCTCTAATAAACTTTAGGCTAATCCTCGAAAGAGATGCTACGGAATCCGATACCCGAGTATATAGATGAGTATTTAAAAAAAATATTAGTAAGTCCGACGCATAATTAGTAAATCGAAAGCACGTTTTAATTAATTGGCGAGTTGTGTCAGTGCTGCTGCGTCAAAAACAAGAAAACATGAAGTTGCTAACATTTAATGTGAAATAAACCTGGAGGCTGTTCATCGCGGTTGAACCTTTTACCAAAAATGAACAAATTGTGAATATTGTTTATGAAATACTATACTAATGGATTTTAGATGTTAGAGAATTCTGGTTTGTTCAGAAGGATTAACAACGAGTAAATAGAATAAAGAATAAATAGTTATAAAACCTCAGATTGAGTCAGACAGAGTTCGTATTCAACGACCTTCAATGTCATGTTTCCATGGAAACAACAACAACACAACAATCTGCTGCTACACAATCTACACAAATCTACTTCTTATTGTTTTACAAACAATGTGTGAAACTAATCGCAATTCATTAATAATTAATAATTGCAAGCCGAACTTTTGAAAAATGTTGCGTCGAAATGAAAGAAAAAAAGAAATTAATTACAAATGTATTATATATATATTCTATTAATAATATATGTATTATATATATTAGTTATATTGTTTATTGTATTATCCTATAGTGCAATATTTCTATTATATTGCAATATGTCCACTATATTTTATTATTGTACTATAGTATATATTTTTTTAGTATAGTATAATATTTTCGTATATTATAATATTTCTAGAATATTTCCTTTATAGTGTAATATTTATATTATAGTGTAATATTAAACGAAACAGAATTATATAATTTGATAATTAGAGTCAAATTGTTTTCTAAAAACATGCTTTATCAAAAGGTTTAGCTAATATAATTAAAATAAAAAAAGATTTGTTTTAATTTCCAATTCAAGTCTTATTTGTTTAACTGTTACTGTAAAAACACGTTTTAAACGATTATTAAACGACTGTTAGTGAATATGAAATACTTTTTTAACTTTTATTTTTTCTTGAGTTGTTTCTTTTGTTGCAGTGAAACAGTTTATCTTTGATAATCGGGTTAAGAAATATATTTAAAAGGTTTGAATTGGTGACATTTTCAAAATATTTTCTGAAATATTTGTTAATGATTTTTTTTCTTCTTTTTTTTTATCTACGGTGCAAAAAAACAACAAAAGCCTGGAGAATAAAATTCTCCCAGGGAACTTTAAAAATCTACTGCTGGTTCACGACTTTGTGTCTGAACTCTCCAGCATTTTCATTTATAATGGTCATTGGACTCTTTCCCCATATTTATATCATATTTATCTTTATTTAATTGTATATATGTACATTTCTGTATATATGTACATATATATACGGTATGTATGTATGTATGTGTGTGTATATATATAGATACACACACACACACACACATGTTTATAAGTTTTTAATATTTCTTTAGCATAGTATATATTTCTGTATACTTTGTGTATCTTGAATATTTTTGGAAGTTTTTCTATTTCATCTAATTTACTTTAATTACACTGTAAGAAGTTTCCCCATAAAATTATAGAAAAATACTGGCAGCTATTTTACTGTTTTTTTTTTACAGCATACCTAATGTAATCCAAAAAAACCCAGTATATTACTGTAAATACTTTAAATCTATATCAGTACTATAAAATGTGATCTGTGAGTATAATATGATTTAAAATGTATTTATTTATGCGTTTCCATGAAAATGAAAACCAGTGAAAATCATTCAGTATTTGTTTGTAAAATCAGAATCCGTAAAAAATTCCTTACAATTATAACAAATAAACAACTAATTTACAATATTGAAGCCTATTTTTTATTTATTTTTTACTTTATTTAAGTCAACTTTGTGCTAAATGAGAGATGAAAAGGGGCGGAGTCAAAATTAACGAACCAAAAAACAACAAAACGGTATCAGAATCAGCTTCATTGGCCATGAATATAAAAAAAAGACCAGATATATTTAAATATTTATGTATTAATATGTTTATATAAATAAATATGACAGTGCAGAGATGTCGGAGTAAAGGGTTATTGTTTAATGAGGTCATCCGGGTTATTCTACATCACTGACACTGGTTTGATTCTGGGTCAGGTTGATGGTCCGTGACTAGAAACCGTTTGAGTAGTTTTGGTGAACAGTGTTCTGTAGAAGTTGAAACAGGGTGGGTCCAGGTTGGGTCCCGGGTCTGAAGTCCACTCTCATCTCTAGAGTTTTGGGCTTGTTCAGCTCCAGGTCGCCGTCCTGGACGAGGCCGATGGCCGTTGTGTCGTCGTCTGCAAACGTCAGGAGTTTCACATTTTCTTTGTCATTTGTGTAGAGAGAGAAGATTAGGGTTGACGCCCTATTCTATCCTGTGTGTCACTGAATAAAAGAATATGACAAACATGCATATTTATATATATTTATTACATATTTATACATGTATTTATTATATCACAAACGTTAGGACATAATTATTCATGTGATTCTAAACTCTCCTTTAAGCTTTAGCTGGAACAGCAGACATTCACCCAAAGGTCTCTCCTGCAAATACATACCTCTAGTGTTGGTCTACCCCCACCACACACACACACACACACACACACACACACACACACACACTGACCACTTGTGACTTTTCACCATATGCGTCTCCTGTGTCGGTTCATTCGTCAGGAGCTCAGGGGAGCAGCAGACCCCTCACATAGGGAGAAGACCTCCAGCAGTGTTTTTTACCTACTAGCGTGTAATAACAGTGTAATAGCGTGTAATAACAGTGTAATAACAGTGTAATAACAGTGTAATAACATGTAATAAGCGGTGATCACGTCGGAGGGTGGAGAAACATGTCCGTCTCAGCTGCTGGCTAGAGGTCAGGTTCGAGAGAGACGCTTTGTTGTCTGACTTCCAACGCGGACGTCCACCGTCCGTCCTCTCAAGGTTGGTTTGATTCTTCGATGGCTCCAGAGCTTCTTCTCGGCGGTGTGTGTGTGTGTGTGTGTGTGCTGGTAAGTCCACTCAGCTGTGCAGACTCCCAGCTTCACACAGAGGCAGAGTTACGAGCTGTCTAAAGTGCAGCTGCAGCATGTTTGGACGCTGAGGGATATTTTGTTGAATGTCTAGCTGGTGTCGGCGGAAAGCTCCTCTGCGGCGGAGCTGAGCTCCAATCCGTCCCCTGAGCCGGTACCGCCTGTTGATTGGGCTTTTGTGGGCTGAGAGGGACAATGTGGCAAACTGTTATGACTATGGAGGTGCGAGGAGGTTTTTTTCTCTGAGGTCAACGTCGCACATATTTCAAATATAGAAATGTGTGCCGTCACGTCTCAGTGGGTCAAACGGGTCAAAAAGTTCTTTTGTGGGTTCGTCCAGAAACTCGCTGAGCTTTTCGATCAGAAACGGTTCAGTCCACTTGTTGACATATTTGCATATTTACACTTGGAGTTGTATGTAGGTGTTTATAGGTGGTAGGACCAGATTTCTCACATACATCTGTTGTTGTTGACGTCGGCTGTTTATCATTCAAACCGTTTTAAATCCACGTGATTTCTGTTTTTACAAACTAATTGTTGCCTATTTTGACGCATTAGTCGCGACTAAGCCTTGAGATTTCATCGTTAGTCGTAGATTGTTGTTGTTGTTGTGTTCAGCTGTTCACATTTTGTTTTTTATATGATGATTATAAATGATTATATTAAATGATTATATGTTAAAATGATGGAGATTGGTTTAAGTATCATGTAATAATAACGACTTTATTTTGAAGGAGAAACGTTTTTTTAACACATAAGGTTTATTATTATTAACTATTACACACATATCAGTTTTAGTGTTTAATGTTAAAATATGTATAACCTTAATGTTATAACTTGATGTAATCCAAATGCATGTAAATTATACATTTAATTAAAACACATAACTTTAAATATTAGGCTTTTATATTTTTTTGAGTGTATTATTCACTCATTATTACAATTATGACTCATTAACATCATGATTGTTATATTCAATATGTTGTTATTTAAGTGTGATATGAATAAGTTAATGTTATATATTAAATGTATTCAATATATATATTTAAAAAATCATTTATTGTTATATAATATTCATAAAAATACTGTATAAATAGATGTTTTAACTGACATGAAGAATCATTTCAGTTCTTCCTGTTAAAAAAAAAGAAAAAAGAAGTTTGAATAAGTTATAATAATTCAAAGTGTGTGTATATATTATGGGACACACCATAAGTTTCTGTGTATACACACATTACAAAATAAAGAATATATTTTTACATTGGATTGGATCATTTGAATAGATTTATTATAATAGTCGTCTATAAATATATATTATATATAATATTTACACAGAGCTTAAATTCTTCTAGGCTAAAATGATGACGTGTAAAACGTAAATAAGGACAGAATAAACGTAGTTGCAAATACACATCTTTCAAAAATAAACACTAAATGTTCCATTCAGGTGGTCTTGAACATTCAACAACCTAAAGGGTCTTTGGGGGGTTTGAAACATGTTTCTGTTTTTTCAGTTGACTGTGAAAAAGCCTGTATATAAATAATATAAATATAACATTAACATTTACATTGAGACTTCGAATTAACATTTAGATTTTATATTTACATTTAGATTTAGCATTTAGACGTACAATTTATATTTATATTTCTTATTTCATATAGACATTATATTTAAAATGTATTTCCTAGGAAGGTAAATATGACTTAGTTCATAATTAATTGCTGTAAATGTGATAAAAAAGAAAAGTGACTTTAAATCATGTGACACGGCTTTGTAAACGTTGTTTGGAGGTAAATGTGAAAAATAATTTTTACTGTGTATGTGCTTATTTACAAACGCCAAAAATAACATAAAAATAATGCCATAAAAACATTTACCTGTGCTTATTTAATTAAATATGGCCAAAGCAGGAAAACTTAGTCAGACAGAATTAACAAGTTATTATTATTATTATTATTATTGTTATTATATTATATTTTCTATTTATGTATTCTTTCATTCATTTAGAATATATTATTCATTTTGAATGTATTCACTATTGTTATTATCAATATTATTTGAATTATTTAGAATTATTTTATTATTGTTATCATAACCAAATACTTTTGTGCCGTTTGCTTCGGATAAATATTTACAATTTATATCTTTATGTTTCCACGGCAACAACTTATATCCTTAAGAAAAGGTCGAGCTTCATTTTTTGGATGACATCGAGTGAGAGAATCACAAATATGTAACAGGACTGACGAGAAATGTTTTTCTTATCGTCTTTATTATCACAGATTTTTATGTCCGACCGACTGCTGAAGCGCCTGCACTTACATCTCTGTGATACTGCGGGGGCCGGGGGGGGGATACGCTGTCTCCCGACGTCTCTCGTTTCTAAGCCTTGAGAGCTGCAGGCAGAAAAACTTTTCCGGCCATGAAAAGAGGTCCGGTCCCAAAGATTTGGGTCACCAGTAACCATGTGTCGGGTTTTCTGTTCGCCCCTTTAATCAAACTTCTCCAGGATTAAATATGATTCTTTCTGGGCACCACTTTACACTAATACCTTTAAAAAAAGGATTTAATGAAGGGTGTATAATTTGGTTGTAAATAATGACTTTATAAGTCATTAATTAACAGTTATAAACAGCTTATAATAAAGCCCTTCATTTTTTTCATGTGGGTCACTATTTGGCAACATCAAGTCAGCAGTGCAGATAAATGTGCTCACTATTTGGCAAGCATCGGATATCAGAAAGTCTGTATTTCTGTTGAATAACAGCAACTTATTAATGATTTGTAAAGTGTTTACAAAGCATTAAGTAAGCTACACACAATCCATTTATAAATCCTTAATAAGGAGGGTCTTCTTGTATTAGATTTAGTGTCTTTAAACATCTTTAAAAGGTTTCTTTCTTCTTTCCCATCAATCTGAATTTGTGATGGACAGATTCAATCAGTCATTTCTTTTTCTTCCCTAAACCGAATTATCTGCATTTAATAAATTGTCAAATCTTAATAATATTCAATAAATAACGAAAATATGTTTGGTGAGTCTCTGAACAGTTGAGGTGTCAGGAATGAATCCTGTGGTAATAATAATAATAATACATAAATAATATCATGGCAGATCGTTTATCTATCAACGAATATATAAAAAAATCTATGATAAAAGCAGCAAAGTACATATATTAATACATTTATCCGTAGAAATGTAAATGACCGGAGGATAGGATGTTTTCCACACACTTGTAGGGACCGGTTCTGATGGAGTGGGTGTGTTTTACTCATAATTTCAACTCCAGGCTTTTTCGTATCTCAATAATATCCTCCATTATGTTACTTCCTGTCCACGTGTGATTACGATTCATTCGACAACTATATCCATCCCCTCTTTTGATCATAAGATGGGTCCGAAGTGTCCGGCTCGGCGTCCCAGCTCCCAAAGACTCCATATTAGTCTAAAGGCGGCGTGGGTCCGATAGCAGAGTGCAACTCCAGTATTTATAGCCGGGAGTCATGAGCTGGAATGACGCGAGGATATCTCGGCGATGTCAGCGCGCCGCTCACTTAAGAGTTTGTACAATCCACACGGAGGCTGTGGACTGAGTTACTCCAAACTAAGTCAGTTGTCATGATGTCACGTGTAACGGCTCAGAATGTCGGAAGTGTGACGTTTGTCGTAATTTTGTTGAATCGAGTCCAAACAATAATAATGTTAATTATAACAATAATAATAAAGATTGGGTGCTGGTTTTGCACTCATGCGGCGTACACGCACACCGAACACGGGCTACCATCGCCCCAAACATCTCCCCAGCAAACCAGAAAACACTAAACTTTCAATTTGTTACACCAAATAAACTGTGGAGGAAGAAAAACAAAAACGTTCAGCACAACGAACTTAATCTGACATTTCATGTTTAATAACCTCGTGGAACATAGCAAGTTTCAAGAAGCTAGCGTTAGCAGAGCAGCTAAAGCTAGTGAGAGAGCAGAACCAGCCACGAGCCGCTATCTGTATGTATGTATGTATGTATGTATGTATGTATGAAAATATATATGTATGTGTGTATGTATGTGTGTATGTATGTGTGTATGTATGAAAGTATGTATGTATGTATGTATGTATGTATGTATGTATGTATATATATGTATGTATATATGTATGTATGTATGAAAATATATATGTATGTGTGTATGTATGTTTGTATGTATGTATATATGTATGTATATATGTATGTATATATGTATGTATGTGTATATATGTATGTATATGTATGTATGTATATATGTATGTATAAATGTATATATGTATGTATAAATGTATGTATGTATAAATGTATGTATAAATGTATGTATGTATGTATGAAAGTATGTATGTATATATGTATGTGTGTGTGTGTATGTGTGTATGAAAGTATGTATGTATTTATGAAAGTATGTATGTATTTATGAAAGTATGTATGTATGTATTTATGAAAGTATGTATGTATGTATTTATGAAAGTATGTATGTACATATGTATGTATGTACATATATATGTATGTATATATGTATGTATGTACATATATATGTATGTATATATGTATGTATGTACATATATATGTATGTATATATGTATGTATGTATGTATTTATGAAAGTATGTTTGTATGTATGTATATATGTATGTATATATGTATGTATGTATATATGTATGTATATATGTATGTATGTGTATATATGTATGTATGTATATATGCATGTATGTATATATGTATGTATAAATGTATGTATTTATGAAAGTATGTATGTATGTGTATGTATGTATACATACATACATACATACACATATATAAGCATATATAACCATGACATGTGTATGTATGTATGTATATGTGTGTGTGTGTATGAATGTATATATGTATGTATGTGTATGTATGTATGTATATATGTGTGTATGTATGTATGTATATATGTATGTATAAATGTATGTATGTGTGTATGAAAGTATGTATGTATTTATGAAAGTATGTATGTATGTATTTATGAAAGTATGTATATATGTATGTATATATGAAAGTATGTATGTATATATGAAAGTATGTATGTATGTATTTATGAAAGTATGTTTGTATGTATATATGTATGTATGTATGTATATATGTATGTATGTGTATATGTATGTATGTATATATGTATGTATAAATGTATGTATATATGTATGTATAAGTATGTATGTATGTATTTATGAAAGTATGTTTGTATGTATGTATATATGTATGTATATATGTATGTATGTGTATATATGTATGTATGTATGTATATATGTATATATGTATGTATGTGTATATATGTATGTATGTATTTATGTATGTATTTATGTATTTATGTATTTATGTATGTATGTATGTATGTATGTATGTATGTATGTATGTATGTATGCTGTGGTTTACAGTTTTAAAATGTAAAAAAAAAAACGGAAATTGACCTTTTTCACCAAGAACATTGTAATCGGTTCAGACGAAGTATAAAAACTTTATGAAAAAAAGTTACAAGATCAAGTTCAAACGTAGAAAAACTGATTTTTAGTCCAAACATGTATTTGGACTAAAAAGTTTGACTTAAATAGAGTTCCCAGATAGTTTGTTAGATGGAGTCTGAAACATCAAGACACACTTTCAGTATGTAGTAAGTTAAAGTCATTAAATACGTAAATAAAAATGTAAATATGATTTTCATAGAACCCGTTACAACCGCCTGAAATTCGTGGGGCAACTAGAAGAAATGTTGAAAATTATATTATATAATTATATATCTATATATATATATATTTTTTTAAATTAATTAATTTTTAATTAATTAATTTACTCTTTAGGGTGGTAAAATGTGACGTGACCTAACTTTTTCAGTTGAAGGTGTCAGACTTGTGCAAAGAATCACGTCTTCATATAAACCTCAGTATAACTTCAGTATAACCTCAGTATAACTTCAGTATAACCTCAGTATAACTTCAGTATAACTTCATATAAACTTCAGTATAACTTCAGTATAACCTCAGTATAACTTCAGTATAACCTCAGTATAACTTCAGTATAACTTCATATAAACTTCAGTATAACTTCATATAAACTTCAGTATAACTTCAGTATAACCTCAGTATAACTTCAGTATAACTTCAGTATAACTTCATATAAACTTCAGTATAACTTCAGTATAACCTCAATATAACTTCAGTATAACTTCAGTATAACTTCATATAAATCTCAGTATAACTTCAGTATAACTTCAGTATAACTTCATATAAACCTCAGTATAACTTCAGTATAACCTCAGTATAACTTCAGTATAACTTCAGTATAACCTCAGTATAACCTCGGTATAACCTCAGTATAACTTCAGTATAACTTCAGTATAACCTCAGTATAACTTCAGTATAACCTCAGTATAACCTCAGTATAACTTCAGTATAACCTCAGTATAACTTCAGTATAACGTCAGTATAACTTCAGTATAACTTCAGTATAACCTCAGTATAACGTCAGTATAACTTCAGTATAACTTCAGTATAACCTCAGTATAACTTCAGTATAACTTCAGTATAACCTCAGTATAACGTCAGTATAACTTCAGTATAACGTCAGTATAACTTCAGTATAACTTCAGTATAACCTCAGTATAACTTCAGTATAACTTCAGTATAACTTCTCCGATCATGTCCAGCTGTTTGAAATAAAACTCTTTTATCAGGTTGTTACAGATGAATTTGAAGAATTGCTTCTATTATTTCCCATCCGTCTCAGTTGGATGAGAGTCTTTGAATAATGAACGTCCTTCTCTTGAGTTTTCATTTTTCCATCTCGGGGGGGGGTGTTATTTCCGGACCATGTGTCCACAGCCCTACGGTTTATAGCTTAGCAGGCGTACGAGTGACATGGTGATTTTATGATGTGGCAATGTAATAACTAGACCGAGTCACAGCTAGTGAAGCCAGACGGCAGAAGGTCCCAGAGGTGATAAGCCTCAGCAAGATTCAGTTGCATAAATTCATATTTTTAAAATCTCTCTCGGACTTATTCGTATTTATGGACAACTACGGCTCTTTTTCTTTTAACGACTCCTCTCTAATATGTGTAGTCCAACATTTTATGAAGGTTCAACAACATCACATATAACCGTGACTCAAGTCTGGCAGCGACTCTGCGTAAAATTCAGCATGGCTAGAAGTAGAAAGTCCTGGTCTGGGACCCTTTGGGCAGTGGGGGGCCGTGGATTTTCCATTGAAACCATCAAGGATGAAGCACTATTACATAGAAAGACATTATGCTGTATCACAAATAGATATCGCACTTATCTCCGCTAATATTCATTACTAAATAATAAACTCTCACAACCAGTCAAAACCAGCAAAAACGCCATAAAATGTAAGAAGCACAATCAGGATTCAACAAGGTTTCTTCAACAGACTCCAGCCGAGCTGCTGGGCATAAACATACGTGCCTAAAGGCACAGACCACTGAATCTGGACGTCAATTATACCAGAACAGCAGCAACTATATGAAACTAACAATATTCAATAGGTACTTGAGGTCCATAAACATCCTTTGGACTCACCAAAGCTGTTCTTCCTTTGAAGATAAAGTCCATTCTTTCTTTACAAAAAGAATGTATTTGCTGTGTATCCCCTGGTGTGTCAAAGAACACACCCAACATGACAAATTAGAAAACTGATTTGTAAAAGTATTGGACCATCGACAAAAATCTCCCTTTTAGTTTTAACAGAAGAGGGATTCATTGGGAAAGAGTTCATATTTTTTACCCGGAGACAGCAGCGGAGAAATCTGATTGGATGAAACGAAACTTTCAAATTTGTATGAGCTCTTCCAGTCGGGGAGAGAAACAATGAACTTATGTTGATAAACTGATGGGAACAAACTATTTAAAATACACAGAGTATCAATTAAACGCTGATTCAATCATGAAAATGTAGTTTCCTGACTGAGAAGACGTTTAAGCCTTTAGAGGAGGCCTCGCTGGCCCCGACGACAGACCACTGAATTTGGGTTGTCTACTCTGACAGGTACCTTTGAGCAGGGCCGGTCTTACTAGGTCCGGGTCAGGTGCTCATCCTGGGTCATGTGTTGAGTAGCGGAGTAGGCTATGTTTAGATAGCATGTGAGAACATTCATCAGAAATTGAAAGGACGGCCCAGTCATGCAAGGTCAGAGGACGGCTGGGCCGTTTGATTCGAAGAGGTCTCAGCAGATCCTGGTGGAGGAGGCCGGTCACAGAGCCGAGCAGCAGCAGGAATGTGTGTTGTTGGCAGCTGACCTGTGGATATTTGAACCATTCTCCATACGGATTAGATCGCTTTTGGTTTCAACGACGTCTCTCTTTGTTATGGAATTGAAATGAGGTAAACGGCCATCGCTGAGGTTCTGTGAACGTTCTGTGAAAATTAGGTCCGTAACTCTTTCATACGCTGACGAGGAGTAGTGGGAATTATGTTTGGGCTTCAAAAGATGGCAATCTATATATATATATATATATATATATATATATAAATATATATATATATACATATATTATATATATATATATATATACATATAAACTATTACACACAAAACTGTGATAAATGTAATAATAATGACTCGAGATGAGACGCCATCTTGTGCAGTTTTGGGGATATATATATGTATATATATATATATATATATATATATATATATATATATATATATGTATATGTGGCGAGAGAGAGACATTGTAGTAATTAATAAGAAGAATAAAAACGTATTTCTATGTTGGATATTAAGATAAATGTTCTGAGAGTGATTTCTATTCTAAACCCCGCGTTGCTCTTCCATACCAGCCTCATCATCATCATCATCATTTAGTTATTCGAAAACTGACGTCATACAGATTTGAGACGATTCCAGGGGTGGAGGTCCACATAGACGTTCAGACATTTCCTTCCAGGGAAACAGACGTACCACCTGCTTTGTCTAAGGATTTTCAGAAAGCTTACTGCGGCGTTTTAATTGTACCACAGCGGATTATTCCACATGTTTACGGCAGGAAGCAGCGGGTTCAATCCTGAGAACACATGTTATTTATGATAGACGTCCTGCAGGTGGGCGGTGCAGCACAGGGTCAATGCAGACGGGTTAACTAATACACTAATCAAACAAAAGGATATTTTCACTTACTTTATTTATTCAACATAAATCAACACAAATACTTTTTTACGATTAACAATAAAAGTACCGTCTTCACCATCAACTTATTTCAACATAAATAAATACAAACAAGTAACTAACATCAAAATAAATTTCCATTTGTGGATGAATAAACACTAAAAAACTGTATATTATGCTTGACCTCACTTTATTTCATGTTTCAAAAGGAATAACTGTTAATAAAAATAAGATAAGAGTCTTTGGGTCCGGAGACGGTCGGTAAAAAACATGAAGCAGTGGATTCAGCGGTTCTCCACGGAGTCCCTGAGGTCCCACGAGAAAAAATAAATGATCTTGTGATCTCTTATTTTGAAGGATCACAGGAGAAGTAAACCTGGTCGGCATTGTGTATGTGTGTATGGTTCCAATAATGTCAAATGTCTGACTGTGGAGTCGTCACACAGTCTTACAACAGCCTGGTTCTGATGTTGAGTCTGGACCCGCCTCAGTAGCACACGGGTCTTCATAACCAAAAACATGAGCATTTACCTCTCAGCTATTTACATCTAATAATTTCACCTCTGAGATCACTGATGGGAACTTTCTTTTCTTTTTTCTCCCAATAGCATCGGTGCCGCGGGTTTGGACAGCACCGATAAGACGGTCCTTCAGGTTGCAGGCCAGCTGTCTGGCAGTGTGCAGGCGGTCCATCAGCAGCAGAACCCACAGATCCTCCTGACCCCTGCCAGCCTCCAGCTCGCACAGCTCCAGGCCCAGCTTACCCTTCAGCGCCTCAAACTGGCCCAGGGAGGCAATTCGGCCACGGCCAGCACCGTTCTCAATCAGGTTCTCTCCAATGTGGCCATGTCCCAATCCTTGTTCAATCAGCCTCCGACCTCCACGATGGTTGGGAACGCTCAGACGGCCTTCCCCATGGGAATGTTGGGTTTCCCCTCCTCAAATTCAGCCTTAGGGGCGCTGGTGGGTCGAGGTTTTAACCAGAACCCGGGGAATGTGAGACTGAACCATCCCGGTGCAGGGGGGGCAGTGGGCCAACAAAGTGCCGACTATGGTAAAACATCCGGGTCCATTTACTCCTCTGATGCTGAGAGGCATCTTCAGTGCAGCCTGGCAGGAGGGACATCTTCGGCATCGGCGTCAGCCGGGGAAGGACAGTACTCAGTCATCAACACGCAAGCAACAAACATGAACAGTACTGGGTTTCAGAGGGACTTCAATGGGCATGATATTCTGGGGCAACAGGCCCGGTTTTGTGTCAACGAGCAGAACATGAACATGTACAACTCCGCCGAGAAGGTCCGCTCTAACTTAAATCACCACGGGAAGGTGGACATGGTTTCTAATGCTACCAGTATGTGGACAGCAGCCGGGCAGCCGGTCCGGTCTCGAACAGAACTCTACAATCCAGAGGAACCAACCCCTGATCCCAAGTTCAATCCCAATAGCGGGGTCGCCTCTTTTGGTTCAAGTGGCACGCAGGGGTTCGGACGCTACCAGAACCAGCACGGAGGCGAAGAGACCCCGTCCTCGGGTACCAGGACACTTCAGCCGCACCAAGTCAATGATTACCACGCCGTCACACCGGCCCAACTCCCTCACCAGTGTAGCATCTGTGACAAGAAGGTCTACAACCTCAAGGTGAACCTCAACCTCCGGTCTGGATGTGTTTTGTCTTCAGCTAAAAGAAAAGGTCATGTGATGCTTTTCCAAACTTTATAGTTTGGACTTTGGTTGAGTAAATGTGAATTCTACTCTAACCAACCTGTTGTTGCTCTAACTCGGACGTGTCAAACTCAAGAAAACAATTATATATAGCCAGCGAGACAATATATATATTTCTATAATAACTGTCCGCTAGTCTACAGCACAAACACCACAGACACTACAAATCCCAGAATGCACGGCGATAATCTACAATCAACAGTGCCAGATTTCCTCCCCGCCCCTCTGTTGTCAGATATCAGCGTTTATCTGACAACTAAATCAGCCCAGCTATTTAAAAAGAGTCATTTGAAGTTATTTTATATGTTGATATTGTTTATTAAAAAATGATTGAGTTGGAAAAATATAGTTTTCTGGCTGATAAAAACTTTTGTTTTGAAATGATTCTGTGAATCTATGGTGATAGAGAGGGAGATAGAACTTGGAGTTTTATCTGTAATTTGCCAATTTATTTAGTCCCTTTGTTTGTTCAGAGTTCTTTAAAAAGAGTAGAGGAAAGAAAAATAAATAGTTATAATAGTTACGGTTTAACTTGGACTCTGTTCCGTCCTCGATGTGGACTCAGTTTTTAAGTTTGGCCCCGTTTGGCGACTGACTTTGACGCCCCGTCTCTAACTGCTTCCAGCCGTGAGCTCACACTAACGGTATTTAAGACCTATTGCGACACGGAGACAAGACCCGAATGTTGAGTCTGTGTTTGTGTGATTTCAGGACTGGGACCAGCATGTGAACGGAAAACTACACCTGCAGAACCGAACGCTGTACACAAACGAGAGGTGAGGTTTAAAATGAATATAAAAACAATCAAAGGTTTGAAGTAGGTTTAGTGTAAATGTTTTTATGTAAAAGACGTTTACAAAACTTAGAGCATCTTAATAATTAACCCTTAATGTCCTCACCAACAGAAAAAACATATTTTATATTAAATGTCTTTGTACCTTAACGCTCCAAATTGAGATTTTACCATAAAATTAAAAACTGTTTGGTCAAGAAAGTTTTTAAACAGTAAAAAAAAATCTTTTTGCATTTTTTTTATTCCATGGAAGATTTTAATCAGATTACTTTAATAATGGTAAAGCGTGTTTTTATAAACAATATTTTTTTTTTAGATTCTTTACTGAAGCCTCAAATTTAATATGCCTCCTTGTAAAAATCCTTCTTATCGAATAGAACTTCTTCAGTCGTCGTCGTTATTGTCTTCTCCTCTCAACGTTTTGGTAAAAACATGTTTTTATCTACTTTTTCTTTGGTTGTATCAAGTTACATGCGTCTGATTTATCTAAGTCCTCACATACTTTAATGTTCCAAAAAAAAAAAAGAAATCTACTTATCAATAGGACTAAGGAAATTAAGGCTTCTTTTGAGCTGCGGTGTCCCCCAGGGCTCTATCCTCGGCCCCTTACTCTTTAGCATACACATGCTAACGCTGGGTCAGATTATCAACTGATTCTGTCACATTTTTCAGTTAAGAAAAAGTGAGTCAAAGTGGGCTCAGCCAAAGAGTTGAGCAGGACATCAAAGGACAGGAAAAGGAAAATGTTTGTTTTTTACTACTTTATACCTTATAAGTAGTTTCCCGTGTTCCTATCAGCGTCTTTTTTTTAGCTTTAGCACTACATTATTCCTTACTTTAGTTGCGGGATTGTCTCCTTTCTCCTCGCTCTATGTACAGCTGTCTTAACGTCTCCACGAATATGAGCCCTGTCACCAGATATGAGTGAGGAGGGCCGAGGAGGGCCGAGGAGACGCAGCCAGCTAAAATCTGCCTCCTGTCATTGTTGCAGCTCTGCGGCGGTATCGGCTGGAGGTGTTCACTACAACGCCGGCGGTCCGTGTGATGGCGCCCTGAACCCCGGCGGGACAAACTCCATGGCGTACTCCACCGCAAGTCAAGGTAGGACGGTCCGTCAGTCGCCACACGTCCTCTACGCCGGCTGGCGTTGTTATGACTGATGTCTTAAGGGTCACTGAATGCAGCATGTGAAACAGAATCGTGGTCGCGGAGGGCGGGGATTGTTTATGGAGCTATGTTCGGGGGTGAGGGGTTTTTTTTTACGGCTTGTTCACGGTGCGTTTCGATACATTGATGTTTCGCTGTAAAAACAGGAAATCCAAAACTTTCCCAACCACTGCACTAAAGCCAAATCTTTATTTATGCTTCTCAGAGGTTGAATTTTCACGTGACGCTCGAGAAACCAAACACGTGTTTTTCTATATCTCTATCCATGATATCCATGATATTATGGGGAACCCCTCCATGTTTTAGAATAACGTCATCGGTATCGAAGCAGACGGAATTAAATATGTTAAAAAAAAAAAAAATCTTACTTTTTGACGTTAAATTAACATTTGGATGTTTAAGGCACCCTCTCGAATTTTACATTTAAATCTTTGAGTCTTCAAACTTGTGCGTCGTAAACGCCAACTGATCGCTGGCGTGAGGAATATCTGAGATTAAGATTGAAGAATATTGATGTCATCATATCCGTGTCACGCGGCTCTCGCGGGTCTGACCACCGATAAACGTTTGACGTCACGTTTTTAACGTTCTTTCTTTTTTTTCCCCTCACAGATGTGTCCAATTCTTCAAACTTACCAGCTGCAGCCATGAAGACTTTTCCCATGTCAGACACTGGATTTCCCTCCGGCCAGCCGGAGTTAAAGGTCAGTTTTTATGGAACGCTCATGAAGGTCGCTCGCCTCACAACACGGACGTGGCTAAACTTCTCAATCACACTTTAGCACATTTCCAAACGAGTCAAATGTTATTCAATGTGTTTTTACAGTTGATTGACAAGCAGAGAGAAAAAAACGTAAAATAAAGTAGCAGAAATTAAATAAAGAAAAAAATTCGGAGGAGGATTTGGAGAAAAATGTGTGAAAGTCCGACAATAAAATGCAAATCCAAGATGATAAAAAATAAGAGTACGTATAAAAATGTTATTGAAGCCATTAAAATGACGGATGATACAAATTAAGATGCTTATAAATAATAAGAGTAAGAGTGAAAATGGATATAAAAGTAAAATAAATAACAACAAAATGAAATAAAAGCCAATAAAAATGTATAAAAGTTCAACCAGGATCAACGTAAGATGATAAAATCAAGTAAATATATCTTTTTGATATAATAAATAATATAAATGAAATTATAAAAGCCGGACAAAACAATGGAGATTTCAGTTTATGTTTAGAAATATCTACATTTTCATTTCCCCTCCGATCCTCTGGAGGTTTATTCTAGTGACTCGGAGCAGAACACCTGAAAGCAGCGTGAGCAGAAGTTCTGGTTCTGGTTGGTGGATCAACCAAAAGAGAAGAATCTGAGAGGTGGTTCTGGTTCATAAACCGGGCTCACGTCTCTGAGCTAATCTGCTGCAACGCCATTTAACGTCTTACAAACTAATAAAAAAACAACTAAAAGGTTGGCAGACTTGTGGATTTACTTTAATCTTAAGATTCATGAAAAGTTCAATAAGATCGATCAATAATGAACAGAATAAAAAACCATTTTCTCCTACGGCAGGCGTCACACCGGCTGAACGATTTCCTGTATTTCATTAAAGTTGTCTATAATTACAGCAAACACATTCCTTCTCCATCCCATATTTCCTCCTGGTATCTGTTTGAGATGGTGCTGCCTGGCGGCGGCGGCAGACGAGGGAACAGGGTTCCTGATGTAGGGACCCCGATAGCGCTTTGCGTCACGAATGCACTCAAATCCTCATGTTGACAGCTGCTGGGGCCCAACGGGGGGCTCCGCCGGCCTTGATAAGTCATTTCCACTCAACAGGATATCCCGGCAGTTACATCATTGGCTAGAAAACTGTAATCAGATTGTTCGTGTTTCCTTGTTCTGATATTTAATCACCGCTCAGCTCAGGAATAATCCAATTTAACCGCTGGAAGGAGGAACGTACGCTGCTGCCCCCCGACAGGAAGTTTACACCCCTGATTGAACCCCCGAAATTACATGGGAAGTTATTCCCACTGTATTTTAGTAGAGAGGGCTCCCCAAAGTGGGTAGAATTAGAACAAGTAGATTAGATTGTGTATAGAATATGACATTTAAGAGGTAGATCTCCTCGAGTCGATTCTTCTGCAGCTCCCCCTAGTGTCACAATATACAACCAATCTTTCCCAAAATCAATCAATTTCTTCTTCGCACTGAAATCTATGTGAGTCTAAAACTTGAAAGTGATCCACGAAACGGTTTTAGAGTTATCGCGTTGACACGAAGGTTGCAAAGATAACAGAACTTGTTAGCTTGACTTACAGCTGATGTTATCAGGTCATTATAGAGTAATCACGCTGTAGGACTTCTCTGGACACTGGTGGAGGTCTTCAGTCGATGGGTGTGGGCTTCCTGAGGGTTTGGGTGGAGACTCTCTCATGTCACGCCATAGTAGAGTAAAAAAAAAGAAGAAGAAAAAAAAAGTCGGGGTTCATGGAATCGTCATTAATTGCTGCCGCAGATCCTTCATGTTAACGGAATAACGCAAAAACCGTATCGTGGATCATTTTCAAATTTTGTACACACATAGACTTTAGTGTGATGAAGAACTGGAGTGTTTTTGGGAAGGTTTGGTTCTATATTTCTGACACTAGGGGGAGCTTTATCTCAGTAAAATTCTCTTTTGTAAAATTCTCTTTTCCTCCAGCTTTTCATTTTAAACTCACCGTTTGAAGCATTTCTTTATATGAAAAACGTTGTTTCCTGGATATAACTTCACATTTAATTCGAGGAGTTCCATCAGTTTATTCACTTATACAACGCAGGGGATTGGGGACTTTTCGGGGATAAACCCTGAAAAGTTCAGTAGGTCTATTTTTTAATTATTTTTACTCTTCTCCTTCTTGGCGCTCCTGCAGTGAAATATGAAATAAAACATTGCAGAACTGATCAGAACCACCATTTGATTGTTTCCAGCTCTACTTAAATCAAGAGTTCTGTTTTTAATCGCAGTAAAAGTTCCGCTATTTTGATGCGGCTCAGAATTGTTGCCTGTAGAAAAAGTTGACCGGGTTTTGAAAACCTCCACCTGTCGACGGGCGTCAGTCACGACGCGAGGTCGCTCGCAAAAAGCCACGGCGCCGATGATGTGGGAGGTGAAAGCTAACCCCAAATAAACCTGAGGAAGAGCTTCATCTGCTCCAGCCTTCATCAGTCGGTGGGCGTGAACGCAGGAGCAGATACTTCAACACGTGCAGATGTATAACGCATTAATACTGCAGTTTTCTTTTTACTAAGTATACCTTTCCAAACCCTAGATCACATTTTAATGATATGTTTTAAAAAACACATTTGTGTACTATGTACACACATTATATAACATTTTATAATGAGATGATTCTGACTATATATGTCGGTAAGTAAATTTTAAAAGTATTTAAGACTGATGTTATAGAAAAAAAAAAAAGTTTAACTGTTTTTACATATATATATATATATATATATATATATATATATATATATATATATATTTTAATATACTATAAAGAAATGAAAGACGCAATATTCCAAATTTCCCTGTTTTGGCAAATTGAAAAGATAAACATTAATTCTAAAAAAACGGAATTAACAAGGTAATTATCGTTAATATCATTATTTTCAGCAATTCACTGAATGTCTTTTGATTCATCGCAAATCCAGCCAGAATGAATATTTCAGACGCATCGTAGGAAAAATACGATATCTGTTCCAAAGATCCTGGAGAAATACTCTAAAGTCATAAATGAGGCTTTATGTCTAAAGAACGACAACATGCTGAGGTTTAAACTAACGACCCGACATCCTGTTTTACTTAAAGACCAATTATCTTTACGTCGGCTTTATCTTTTTATGCCTTTGCTTGTAGATATGATCAAATAAATCAAAACAACAACAAGTTAATACATAATTATCTCGCTAATTCATAAAAAGAGGACAATTAGAATTTTTGCGATTGATGCACCTTTAGTTCTAAAGTTCTTAAAACGTTGATTTTCTCTGAGGATATTGAAAATATAAATGTTCAGCCATTGAATGAGAAAACGGCGTTATAGTAAGACCCCCGTTCTAAGTCGTAGGGGGGCTTCCAACGGAACAACTGTGGTGATGGACGGAGGCTGTTCCAAACTCTCAAACTCTGCAAAACCCCTTCTTCCATTCCAGTAGACGTCCATGAAGGCCATGTGTTCCTGTCTTCACCGACGGGAGCGTCTGGAACAGTGGTGGTCTGAGCCGCACGCTCTAATGTTAACGCCCACCTGTCCGAACAGAACAGGTGGGATTTACACCAATGCACAGAAAACCACAGGCTATAACTGGACCTACGCTGTCGGCACCAGGCAGCAAGGGTATGTCCCCGAAAAGTCCCCAATCCCCTGCGACGTGCAAGCGATCCCCCGGATCTATCTCCTCAAACTAAATATGAAGTTATGTCCAAAGTATTTTTTATTTCTAAAAAAAAGGTCAGCCTAGCGAATGAGATATGAACTTCTAGACTGTAAGATAGAAGTCCTGGAGTCGGGTCATATGCACCAAATTTGGACCAAGGATTGTCCAATCCTAAGGGAGTCTGAAAATCTGCTTTCGTAAAAAAGTTCCCTCTGGTGAGTAAATATGAGCTATTAAAGTAAAACGCAATATATATCTCCTCAAGTCGATTCTTATACGCCAATATTGGACAAAATCGGATCAGTTGTTATAATTTTAGGAAACTTTTGGAGATAAAGTTCCCCCTAGTGTTGGAAATATATATCCGCCCTTTCCCAAAAACAATCCAGTTCTTCCTTGCACTAAGGTCTATGCGGGTATGAAGTTTGAGAATGATCCATGAGAGAGTTTTCGAGTTATGTCCAAGAAACACAGTTTTCCATTTAAAAAAAAAGGAAGCTCCCCCTTGTGTCAGAAAGATACTGACCTTTCCCAAAATCATTCCAGTTCTTCCTCACACAAAGCTCTATGCTGGTACAGAATTAAAAAACGGTCCACGGAATAGTTTTTGAGTTATCGCGCTAACACGAAGGATCCATGCGGGACGCGGCGGACGCATTGATGATTCCATCATGTCCCCAAACTTGTCGGGGATATAATATAGTAGGCGGGAAGCCGATTGTCCATCGGCCCAGCTGGAGGAAACACAGTGGCTTCGTGTGACAACGTAGCTCAAATGGAGATAAACACGGGATTACAGCTAACAGCTTTTCAGAGCACGGACCTGGGGACCCGTCGGGTCACACCCCTCGGCGGCGGTGTTGAGTTTCAGGTTGGCGAGAGGCGGGTAAAGCTATCTGGGGGGTCGGGGTGCGAGAGCTCTGCATTGGAACGTGGGGGGAAACTGTGAAACCAGACTGATCATCTCCCTGGATCCTCCAACACGAATCCTACTTTGCCCGATATACAGACATGTCCTCAGGAGGGACTCCAGCTGATGTCAGGCTGTCAGTAAGAATCGGCGAAGCACAGCGTGAAATCAACTTTATACTTGACACCATCAATCCTCGCCTCAGGAGGTCATGGCGTTGAGTTGGGGATGTTTTTATCAGACTGACATCCAGGTTGATTTTTCTACAGAGCCCCTCTGGTGACATTGGTGAAAAAAATGATCCTACGGCCGTGACTTAACTAGGCGTCGGAACGACTCGTTATCTCGTTGCCAAGACTTTATAAGGTGTCGGAACGACTCATTATCTCGTTGCCAAAACTAAATATGGAGTGGGAACATCTTATTATCTCGTAGCCAAGACGTCGGAACTACTAAGGCGTCGGAACTACTGATCATCTCGTGGCCAAGACTTAATAAGGCGTCGGAACTACTTATCATCTCGTGGCCAAGACTTAAGAAGGCGTGGGGACGACTTATTAAGTCGTGGCCACAAGATCTTTTTTTTTTTCTTCCATGTCACCAAAGGGTCTCCGTACTTTTTCCATAAAAACACAGTAAAATAAAAACAAATCAGACGTAATACTAACTCTTTTTATTTGATTCACTGTGGTGAATTGGAAAACTGTTAGTCTCCGCCGTCTAACTCAAACACCAGAAGTCCAATAATCAATAGATAGATTTTAATCCACAGCTGACTCTTAATAATCAGATGAATATTAAAGTTTCATCTTTCTTACGTTGTAAAACCAGGGCGAGTAAACTATTTCATAACATTTCACGAATCTGAATTCGATTCATTTTAATCCAACCTCCTCAGTTTAACTCAAAATATCCCATTTATTCTTTATTCTCAAATTATCATATATATATATTTTAAAAAGCACGTTTTCATACGCTCACGTCTGTTTGCACTAAAATTATTATTAAAGTATAATAATAGTAGTAGTCTTATATTCTTTTATCATTATAATATATTCTGTCTCTTCTTATTTTCTTATACATATATATTGTTTTATGTATTATAACTGTTTTTCTCATTGAAAACAGAAATTTAAGATTATGACATAAATATACGTAACCCTTTAATGTTTAATACAAAAAATAAATTTTAAAAATGAAAAAAACACACGTGTTAAACGGCGCTGGAGGAGGTCGGAGTATAATGCGACATAACTTTGCACCTCTGGGTTGGGGTTCCCAGAAGCCGCTACCGCTCAGATTCTGATCCGATGCTGACGGCGACATAAATGCTGCGGCCAAACTGTCGGTTCTGTCGGTCACATTAGAGATTCTACGGGTCCGACATCAGCAAGGCTCTTGTTTTCTAATATTATAAGGACATAAACGGAATATTCCCGGGTCTGTTTAGCGGACATTTATGTGTTCTGACGGTGGCACCGGTACCGGGTTGATGGTAGAATCATGGCTGTAAGCAGTTGATGCCGACTGGTCAGAAACCATTAAACGTCACGGAAATTCAACAATTGGTCTTTTTCTTTTGAACCAACAGAAAGAAAATAAACCTTGAATAATTTTTCCTCATTCGACTAAATAATCTTTTTCTTTCATCTTAAATATCTTCTTTCTGGACGAATACTTTCTTGTTTTGAGGACCGATAGACCTTGATTCATCGAAACCCTTTGATGAATCAAGAGTAAGGGGCCCAGGATGGAGCCCTGGGGGACACCAAATAGAAAACAGCAGAAATAACGTACGTCATAAAAGCTTTGTGAGGACATCAAAGTCGATCACTCCGTCCCAGACGGACGTTCATCCAGTGTGAAGTACATCGGGTCCTCCCCGAACAAAATCCCTGTCGAATCCTGGCTGTCGGTCGGAGGTGGAATTAGGACACCGGTCTCACACATGGAACTGTCTGTCAGCTCTGCCAGCCGGAGGAGCGGGAGGAGGAGGGGGAGGCGGAGGAGAGGGAGGTGTAAAACTGCAGTGGCAGCACAATGGTTGCAGAAATAAGACTCCCAGATTTGACAGGCTGAGGAGTTACAGCTCCTCATTGGAAGAGAGGTGAGGCGTCAAATAGTGTGTCCACTGGCTGCTTCCATGATGTTATACACGCAAACACATCCAACAGGGAGGGGGGGGGGTTACTGGCCTTTGTGGTCTTAAATCTGATACTGAGTAGGGGACACAGGTGAATGGACCACCCGAGTGGCTGTGCAGCTCCAGAACATGCCGAGTCAGCTCTTATTTCATCCAAAACTGTCTGCATGTATATTTATGGTTTATGTATACGGTTTAAATATATACGTGCAGTTTGATCCTGCAGCAGATCCGTCTTATTCCTCTCTGTGTGTGTGTGTGTGTGTGTGTGTGTGTGTGTGTGTGTGTGTGTGGTCATGTGACCCACGGCGGCCCTCTTTGTAAGACTAGCCTCTTATTTTTTTTTACGTATATCTCATCAAAGAGGTTGTGAAAGACGGTGTGGGGGGACGCAGAGACCAAACGAGACAAACAAGGACGGGAGGACATGCAGTAGTGGGTTATGTTCCCTGCACCCCCAGCAGGGCCAGAACCCAGAGAGTCCCCAGAACCAGACACAGAGCGCCGATGTTGGCCGCTTAAGAAGTAGAATCCAAAATACATTTTACGTTTTATTTCCAATATGTAAAAAACAACAAAGAAAAAAAAAGAAGAAAATATTTACACACAATGAAAAGCATAAATTGTCAAACACTAAACTTATTTTACATTTTTGAAAAGGAGTGAGAAGAAGTCCAAACTAAGATTTTAGTGTATTTTAGTGTTTTTTAAAAGTGTGTTTCGCTCAGCGGTGACATCATCGGTGCGACGCCGTTTGAAATATATATATTTTTTAAAACAATCATGTTTTTTTTATACATTTCAGAGATTTTGTTTGTTTGTCATGTTCATGTAAATATGAAAAAGTACTTACAACCGACCTTTTTCAAAATCAATCCAGTTCTTCCTCTCACTCAATTACGGGAGATCAGGGTCTGACGTCCAGAGGCTCCGCCCATTTCCCCGTCAGGCATGAGTCATATGATAAATATCAGGACGTTGTACTCTATGTATGAACTGTGTAAGATAGTAAGTTAAATAAAGATTATTATTATTTTGATTAGTGCTACTATATATTTTTATTATTACTTTTTATTTTATCTAAAAGATTTTAATTATTAAAAATTTATCAACTGACCCACCGTCTTTAAGGTGTTTTTTGTCATCATGGAAATGGGGAAAAAAAAGAACCTTAATAGCAAAAGGCAACATTCAACACTGTGGTTGATGATAAAACTCATTTTGATTAAAAAATATACAATAATTACACTCAAAACAATTACCCAATAACCCCAAGTTGGATGTTTTTCTCCAGAATTAGAAGTTTCAAATGGCACCACGTCATTCTGATGTGTTTGTCCGAGGTTGAATCTATTTTGTGACTTTATTTAATCATTTGTTGTTAAAGTTATTACCTGATCTGTGAAAACTAAAAATGGCCGTCCGCCGCCGCAGATCCTTCGTATAAACGCCATAACTCAAAGACTATTTCATGGATTATTTTCAAACTTTACACCAGCATAGACCTCAGTGAGAGGAAGAACTGGATTGATTTTGGGAAAGATCAGTTACATATTTCTGACACTAAAATTCAATTCAAACGTTTTTTGGGCCATGATTTCTCAACTTATTGAACGGTTCATATTTGACTCAGCTTTGGGTTTTTTGGGGGTTTTTTTAAACTAAAATTACATCCAATGTGGACACAACTTTTTTATTTAATTTGAGGAGTTCAATCAGGTTGATTGCTAGGACAACGAAGGGTAGTTGGAATCTTTCAGGGATATACCCTCGATGTCGGGGACGACAGCGTCGGTCCAATTATGTTATGTTTGTTACTGGTGTCGTAAAATACACAGAAAATGAGCCAAACTAAGGAAATCAAAAGTGAAAGCAAAAAGAAAAGGAAGTAAATTTCATGATGTGAAAAATGCTTAAGGGGAAAATCGATGTTTAGAGACAGACAGAGGGATTAATCCATCCCCTATAAGCTCTCAGCTTCTCCCCTGTGTCCTCCTCGCAGAGACAAAGGGATGTTTAGTCACACAGATCACACTTGGCAGGCGAGAGTGATTTTTCTCGTGTGTGTGTGTGTGTGTGTGGGTGTGTGTGTGTGTGTGTGTGTGTGAGAGATGTCTGGAATAATCAGCTGGCAAGTCTCTGCAGCCAAACAAGAAAACTCTCATTATCAGCGATGCATCGAGTCACTATTAATAGATATAATGAGGTTGGCCGTATCACGGAGGAGGAATTACACACCGTCCCGCCTGGTAGCGTTACGCCGATGTTAAAAAAGAAAGCTTGTTGCAGAGCAGACTGTTCAGAGATCACGTGTGCGATACGGACCTTCACTCATCCAGCCGTACCATCGGAGAAGTTAGCTTATGATTAGCAGCAACAACTGCGCGAAGAAGTTGTTCTTCTTCACGGGTTGGCAGATTTTCACCCAGCAGATAACAATATTTAAATCTGCTCCCCAGGCCTGGCATGCAGGAAAGGACTTTATTTATAATTTTAGCTTTATTGATCCCAGTTGTGGTAAAATTCATTCGTAGCTAACGTGGTGCAAAAGTCACACAAAAACTAACGTCCGGCGTGTTTCGTGGACAAAAAGCCCGGTTCAGCAAACAATCAGAGATCCATGAGTTAATTAAGTAAGATAAATAGCCATAAAATAAATAAATAAAAACAAGTTGTTCGTGTTATTAAAAAAAAAAGTCTAAAAAAAAAAGATAACAATGATAAACAGTAAATGTGTGTACATTAGATTTCTTAATTTTATTCATTTAGTATCTTAGACGCAAATTTATCATGAAATGACAAAAAAAAAGTAACCAAATAAAAATCACTTTTATTGAACGATGACATTTTGTATTTCATGGAAAATAGTCAATTTCAATTAGATCATTTCAAAGTTTTGGTAAAGCATGTTTTTAGAAAACTATTTGACCCTTATTAGACTTTTTTTGGTTGTATCATGTTACATAATTCTGTTTATTAAGTCCTTTTACTTAATAAATATACTTTAAAATACCCAGAAAGATGACTCAATAAGACTCTGTATATAGTCATGGTCAATCCCTCCCCCTTTCACCCGTGGTGTCCCCCAGGGCTCCGTCCTCGGCCCCCTTACTCTTTAGAATATACGTGCAGCCACTGTACGTATATGCTAATTTCCCGCTGAAACAGTTGAGCGGGAAATTAAAGGGTTAAGAGTTACTAATGTCTGAGTTTAGAGTGGGAAGAAAGACTAAACAACTATTTTAAACACAGCGATGAGATATTCACTGAATGAACGTCGTTAATCTCCTTCTACTATGAACAAAATGTAGTTTGAACGTTTTTGTTTTTTTTACCTAAATGTACATTTCCAATAGTGGCCAACAGATTTTCTTATGTTGAATTTTTTGCAGCCATTTCCACCCAGAACGTCCACAGTGGGCCGCGTGGTTCACATCTGTAACCTCCCTGAAGGCAGCTGCACGGAGAATGACGTCATCAACCTGGGAATACCGTTTGGGAAAGTCACAAACTACATCCTCATGCGCTCCACCCACCAGGTACGATAACATCATTATTTATCATTTATATAATAGTTTGGACACTAATTTGCACATCATTCCTAAGTACATTTTTTTTATCTGTCTGACACCTGGTTTTAGGCGAACTGTACCTTTAGTTCACCAGAACAGGGAAGTTATGTACCAGCTGGAGCCGGAATGAATATCGTCTTTGTTTTGCTGTTTGTGACAGCAGCTGGTCATGCGAGACTTTTATAACCGGTGGCTCATCTTCATCTTCAATAGCGGACTATTTTTGTTCAAACCCATAATCATTAAAGACCTACTAAATGTTCTGATGGGCTCCTGGTGATGCTAGGAAGAACTTCTCCAGGACGTAATGTGTCTAAAATACACGTAACCAAACTGTCCCATGTGCATTTTTATGTTTATCAGCTGTATTTTTCGGCTTTAGCTTCTATGCTAACCGAAATGACTATTTATAGCCCCTAAAAGTCGGGAATATTATGGATTCATCATCGGCCCCGAACGCGATCACTCCAAAAAAAAACATTTCATGGATCATTTTCAAATTATTTATGAAAAAAAAAGATTTTGGACATAACTCAAAAAGTATGTATCATTTTCAAATTTTACACCTCCACAAACCTTAGTGTGAGGAAGAACTGTATGAATTTTGTGAGAGGTTGGTTGTATATTTCAGACACTAGGAGGATCGCTATCTCCAAAATTTTTCAACCGTTGGTCCCATTAAGTCCAACTTCATATTTCATTTCAGGAGTTTGTTCTCGTTGGTACAACGCAGGGGATTGGGGACTTTTTGGGGATATACCCTCGTTGTCGGGGACGACAGCGCAGGTCGACTTTATTAATAGTGCGAGACATCTCTCTGAGGCGTCCTGTCACAAGGATCAAATAATTACATCCCTGGAAAGTCGCTTATATTACGATATCATCGTCACTGCCGCATTAGCGTCGGCTGCAGTTTGTTCGTGTTAATGCGATAACTCAAATACTATTTCAGGGATGGTTTTAAAATTGTTAAACCCACATAGACCTCATTGCGAGGAAGAACTGGTGTGATTGAAGGACATTACCCTCTAACCTCTAACCCTCTAACCTTTCTGTTCTGCTGCCCCTCGTCTGTGGAATTCCCTCCCTGACCATCTGAGGGCTCCACAGACGACTGACACGTTTAAAAAAGGACTTAAAACTTTCCTTTTTAGCAGAACCTATAACCTTAATTAACATTGCTGCTTTTTGGTCACATTTTTATATAGTTATTATTTTTATTTTTTTATTCATGCTTTTATCTGCTTTTACTTTGTAGCACTTTGAGATTTGATCCAAATGTAAAGTGCGTTATAAATTAAATGTATTATTATTTTATTTTTTATTATTAACCAATGGTCCTATTTAGTCCTAATTAGGTGCATATGAATTGATTTTAGGAGATTTATCTCATACGTATATCTTTCTTTAATCTAATAGTTCACATTTTACTCACCGAGGAGATCTTTTTACAAAATCACAATTTTTCCGGACAAAACTTTACGTTTAATTTGAGTTCCATCCGGTGGATTGCTTGTACAAGGCAGGGGGACTGAGGTCTTTTTGGGGATATACCGATGACATCATAGGATGACATCAAGTTGTTCACCTTTTTTCTTTCCCAGGCATTTGTGGAGATGGCGTATATAGAAGCAGCTCAGGCCATGGTTCAATACTACCAACTCAGTCCTGCGACGGTCAACAATCAGAAACTTCTCATACGGATGTCCAAGAGGTACAAGGAGCTGCAGCTCAAGGTAAGAACCAACAAGAAGATTTCAAACAGAAGGTTGTAGAGAAGTTTTCTGAAAGGTTTCGTTTTTCCTCTCTGTGAAGAAACCTGGTAAAGACGTTCAGTCCATCATCCAGGACATCAGCTCCCAGCGGGAGAGGGACGAGGTTCAGGACCTTGAGCAGTAAGACAACCTTTTCATTCTCCATTCAGTCTCACTTATTTATTGTCTCAAGTTTCGTTTTTTTTGTTCCACCATTGAAAAATAAAAAAAATCTCTGATGCGAAAATGCGATTAATTAATCCTTTCATGTTCTCACCAAGAAAAAGAGACATTCATTTATATATTTTATTCTTTTGGGCATTAATCAATAACTTAAACACTCACAGATCGGCTGATCAAGCATGTTTTTAAACCAACAGAAAAACAAAGACTTTAAATGATTTCATGAAATCTTTATAATTCGTCTTAATCTACTTTCTTCGGTTGTATCAATTTACATAATTCTGTTTAGTAAGTTCTCACACGCCAGAAAGAATCCTACTTATCAAAAAGGATTTTCTCAATAGTCGTGGTTGATGAATCCTCCTTGGTGGCCCCTTTGACCTGCGGCGTCCCCCAGGGCTCCACCCTTGGCCCCTTACTGTTTAAATATACATGCTGCCACGGGTCATATTATAGACTGGTTCTGCCAGGGGGCTCACATTTTCACTAAGAAACAAGACTCAAGATCCAACAGTTGAGCAGGACGCATATGAAAAACTGAGAGGAGGAAATACTTTATTTTTTTCATATTTCATTTGGAAAAAAAGTCAAAATGTTAAGAAGAAAGTCAAACTAAATGTGAGGAAGATTTTTAATTTTTTAATTTTGCATTTCTGTGCCTCTGTTAGCGCTCAGTGGCTGCGGGTTTCCACCCAAGCGCATAATGGATGTGATGGTGGTTGTTGGTTCTGTTCGCCTCCATCCACTCAACGTAGCGACTAATGAAAAAAACCAAAAAACTTCCTCCTCTCATTTTTATTTTTTATTTTTTTATTTTTTTAATACCTGGCCAGAATACACCTGAGTGCGATATATATCTTTTAATCTGATGAGGTCCTTATGAGTATGTTATCTGATATCTACCTCCAGCTACATCCCAGAGAGAACTCGCTCACGCAGCCCAGTCAGCCACTCCCTGAGTTCTCATTCCCACAGCCCCAGTTTCACATCGTGCAGCTCCGCCCACAGTCCCCAGGGGGCGCTCTGCAGGGGTCTGGAGAGGTGCAGCAACGGCCTGGGCGCCCGCCACCCCTCTTATGATTGGTCGTCAAGACGGGGTGAGGAGGAACGGGAGAGGGAGGACCCGTGGAGGAATGGGGGCAGCTTGGATGACGGAAGGTCAGCTGAGCGTCGGAAGACTTACCAGAAACCCTTAGATCACGCCGCCTCCAGATGTGCAGATGAGCGAGGAGGCGGGGCAGGAGGAGGAGGAGGAGGGGGAGGAGGAGGTGGTGAAGTGATGAGAGGAGGTAGAGACTGGCACCAACGGGGAAGCCCTCAAAGCTTTAGCTCCTACAGGAACATGGAGGACGACTTCTACGTGAAGGAACAGATATACAAGTCAGAGAAGCAGCCCAGAGCTCCGTACCAAAGACACGATCATCCCAAGGCAAAGAGGAGAGAAGGAGGTGACTACCACGGCAGAGCCAGGCATTCAGAGTTTGAGATGACGGAGGAGACGCACCACAGGAGACCCGAGGAGAAGAGGCAGAGTTCTCCAGGCAGGGGCAGGAGCAGGAAGACCAGCAGGAGGCACAGCGCGGCAGAAAAACCCCAAAGGGAGAACGCGGCTGAAAACAGCGTGAGTAACTTGACCGATGATCTGCTCCACAACCTGATTCCCATGATGCATCTGGGTAGCTGCCAATCATTTCTTTTCTCAGGATCGCAAGTCAAAAGAAAAGTCTGTGTCGCCTCACCAAAGCACCAAACCTAAAGAGGCTACAGAATGTAGTAAAGAAGCCGTAAGTCCGGATCCTCATCTTCCTCGCACATTCAAACGCCTTCACTCTCAGGGGCGGATCTAGAGGGGTGGCTTTAGGGGGGCCGACCCCAACTACCACCCAAGTTATGGATAATCTCCCGCTGTTCACAAATGTAGAGGAGTATACATCTATCCAAATATATTAATGTATAATATACAATACTACCCCTCAAAGTTTCCATGCAACTCTCTTGGCCCCCCCAAGAACATTTTTTCTAGATCCAGCCCTGGACATACTTACACTGGTAAAAAAATAAAATAATCCCCGTTTAAAAATAAGTAAGAATAATCAATACAAGGTTGTTTTTTTTGGCTTATAATATGTTTAAAAAAAAGAAAAATCTGCCTGTAGGTAAGATTTCTTCAAATAAGACGTGAGATTTAGATAAAAATCTTAAAATGAGCTGGTAAATCAAACTTTCAACTATATTTGACTAAAATTAGGATGTTTTGTGTCTCAAAATCAACCATTAATACTTAAAATGTTTCTCCAAGCCCCCTCCAGCCCTTTTTTTGTTTGTTTGCAAAAATTGCAATTTTATTGTAATATGTGAATATTTGCGTGTTTTTTCTATTTTTTTATTTTTTTTAATCCTAACTCCTTAACCACTCTAGGGATTTATTATATTCATATCTGAGACAATTACTATTTTTGAAATAAGATTAGAGAGTGATATTTAAGCATTTTAAGATGAAATTTCACTTTAAATCAGCTGGAAATACAGATTTTGGTCATTTCAGATCTTTTTTTAACATTCTTTGAACAAACAAGATTTTCAACTACCTAAAAATGATTCTTTACTTTATGTTACTTGTTCGCTGATTGTGTCTTAAATCAAGTTTAATACGATATTTTAACTAGAAATTGGACAAAAACTCTTGGTAAGATTTTGCGTTTTTACAGTGTAGACGTTTTCAGTGATGAAGAGTGTTAAAAACCCTCATCTTCATCCGCTGTCTCAGGTGAACGAGTGGGAAAGTGAAGACGACAGCGATGAAGAGTGTTGGTATCCAAAGAACATGGAAGAGCTGGTCACTGTTGATGAAGTGGGCGGAGAAGATGATTCCATTATTGAACCGGATCTTCCCGTGCTGGAAAAGGTTCCGTCCTGCCCCAAGGAGTCGGCTGAGGGCGGAGCAGAGGAGGAGTCTGTCTTAACTCCGCCCTCCTCCATGGAGACGCAGGAGACGTCTCATGAGAAATCTAAGCAGGAAAAGTTCCGCGAGGATGTCGGAGAACTGGTGAAAATGTCTGTGAATGACAAACCGGATAATGTTTCAACCGGTTCTGAAGACCAGAAGCTCCGGAGTCCAGCCGCTCCTGCGGTTCCCGCCGCGGTACTCAGTGAGGAGTTCAAGGCCACGCCGGAGGAGACGTGTTCGGAGAAGGAAGTCGCCAAAAGTGACGCATCCGAGAAGCTGATGGAAAATCACCTTCCTGCATCGGAGGAAAACGAAACCCCGGAAGAAACGCAGGTCCCAGATCCAGTCAGGAACGGGGTTCAGCACAAGAACGGAGGTGGTACAAGAGGTGAAGTCAAATGTTTACATGATAAAAATCTTTGTTCAGTTCAAAAACATTACAACAATATTTCAGAGCTTTTAAATATTCAAGATTCTGGTTACTGTATATATTATTGTATATATATGTGGGTATATGTGTGTGTATATAAACATATATATGTATATATATATGTATATATATTTATATGTGTGTATATGTGTGTGTTTATAAACATGTATATATATATATGTGTGTATATGTGTGTGCATATAAACATATATATGTATATATGTATATATATGTATATGTGTGTATATGTGTGTGTATATAAACATATATATGTATATATATGTGTGTATATGTGTGTATATAAACATATGTATGTATATATATGTGTGTATATGTGTGTGTATATAAACATATATATGTATATATATGAATATATATGTATATGTGTGTATATGTGTGTGTATATAAACATAAATATGTATATATATATGTGTGTATATGTGTGTGTATATACACACATATATATACAAACAAATATACAATATATATATATATATTTTGTATATTTGTTTGTATATATATGTGTGTATGATCTAATATGTATAAATATATATATATTACATAGAGTATGTATGTGTATGTCTGTGTCAATGTACATTTATTTAAATATAGATTGATACATGTATATGTATTTATATATACATGCGCACACAAATATACATTTGTACATAAATATGTATACATACACATGCATATATACATAAAGATATGTATATATACATAAAGATATGTAAAAATACACACACATATATACATAAAGATATATATATATATATACATATGTATGTTGCGTTAACACTCTAATGGACAGGAATGGCCGGGTCGCACGCCGACCTATTTCTGCGAGCGGGTTGTGAAACTCACTTGGCCAAATAAAGTCTATACTGCACTTATGTTCCTCTAACTTTGACTTAAATGTCAGGGTAGATGTTTGGTTATATAAAATATACCTTATATAATCTCGGTTACATCATCACCTCTGCTGCACAAATATAACCAGTGGAAGAAAGTTCCAGAAAGAATCATCTGTCAAGTTTTTACTAATAACTTCTTCATCCCCTTTTTTCCAGAAATCAAGGTCCGCCCTCCACCCCGTCAGCCGGACAGAGCCGTAAGCGAACGCAGCATCCCTCTGGGTAAGTTACTTTATTACCCAGAATGCTCTTAGGAACGCTGAAAATAACTCAAAGCACCGAGGATCTCAAACCATTACACGCCGATCTACTTCTGAGGGCAAATATCAGCTTACGCAGGAATGAAGACGACACAATATTAACGGGAGCGGTCTCGGATTCATCCGGCCGCCGGCTTCTATATTTAATTGTTGTGGCGTCCGTTCCCGCGGCTTTAGTCCCTAAAGCCGCGTGTCATCATGTGCATCATTAACGAACGCACTGACAACCCGTTGCGTTAACACTCTAATGGACAGGAATGGCCGGGTCGCACGCCGACCTATTTCTGCGAGCGGGTTGTGAAACTCCCCCCTGAGAGACGAGTATTTATATTATCATTAGGGCTGGAGTGACACGCCGGAGCGCCTGGTCCCTGTTGGGCCCGCTGCAGGGTCGCTTACATAAGCCAAAGCTCTGACCAAAGCTCTGACAGAACCCGGCGCCGGGTTCTGTCAGAACGCCCCCCGAATGTTTGTGCGCCTGCGTGGGTCAAAGGGCAAACTGCGTGTTTATAATATGTAAGTCCAAATCATTTTAGCAGAACCCAGAGAACCGGCGCTGGTACTCTGGGTTTACACTTACGTAGTCAGGACAGGAAATGCTCCTCAACTTCAAAATAAAATCCTGCAGCAGCGTCCTGTTAAGGGGGATTGCTTGTACAACGCAGGGGATTGGGGTCTTTTGGGGATGTATCCTGCTGTTGGGGACGAGTCCTAGTTTATTTCCTGTTTCATCGTTGAAGAAAATAATGTGAACGGAACAAAATGGAATTGAATATTAAAAACATGTGTCATAAATAAAATCACATATTTAGAGAAAGAAAAGTTCATTATATTCATTATAGGTGATTAATGAATGAACAAATGATGGATGAATGATTGAATGAATGAACGGCTGAACGAGTGATTGATCAATGAATGAGGGAATGAATTAATGATTGATGAAGGAATGAATGCTTTAGGAATGAATGAATGATTGACGACTAAATTAATGATTGATTGATGAATGAAAGGATGAATGAAAGGATGAACGAATGATTATGAATGAATGAATGATTGATGAATGAATGACGAATGAACAAATGAATGAATGATTGACAAATGAATGGATGAATGAATGATTGATGACTGAATGATTGATGAATGAATGAATGATTGACAAATGAATGGATGAATGAATGATTGATGGATGAACAGATGAATGAATGATTGATGAATGAATGAACGAATGAGTGAATTAATAAATGATTGATGAATGAATGAATGAGTGTTGAATGAATGATTGATGAATGAATGATTGATGAATGAACGGATGAATGAATGATTGATGAATGAACGGATGAATGAATGATTGACGAATGAACGGATGAATGAATGAATGATTGATGAATGAACAGATGAATGAATGATTGACGAATGAATGGATGAATGAATGATTGATGAATGAATGAATGATTGATGAATGAATGATTGACAAATGAACAGAAGAATGAATGATTGATGACCGAATGAATAATTGACAAACAAACAGATGAATGAATGATTGATGGATGAACGGATGAATGAATGATTGATGAATGAATGAACGAATGAGTCAATTAATAAATGATTGATGAATGAATGAATGATGAATGAACAGATGAATGAATGATTGATGAATGAACAGATGAATGAATGAATGATTGACGAATGAACGGATGAATGAATGAATGAATGATTGATGGATGAATGAATGAATGAATGAATTCTGAATACAGAAAATCCCACTTGTGAGGAGTTAGTTTGGAACATCTCTTCAATAACCGTGGGTTCAGACTCCCTTTGTGAGAACCTTTACTCTCAGGTTGTTGGATCTGTGTGACTGACTGGTACTGGTTCTGTTCGTGGTCCAACAGGAGTGGAGTTCATCGTGCCGCGGACCGGCTTCTTCTGTAAACTGTGTGGACTCTTCTACACCAGCGAGGACGCTGCAAAGACCACCCACTGCCGCAGCACTGTCCACTACAGGAACCTTCAGGTAGGCTCCGCCCCAGTCCTCAAGGTGATGAAGATGATGATGAAGATGATCACAAGAGGGAATAATGTCATAATCTGGAATTATACATTTCAAGACTTTTATTCCGTCCCCCCTGAATCGTGGTTGTCTCCTTCTGCATCTGATCTCAACTCTTTCAAGTTTTACACCCACAGAGAAGTCAGTGCCAGGAAGAACTGGAGTGATTTTGGAAAAGATCGGTTACATATTTTAGACACTAGGGGGAGATTTATCTCCGAAAGTTTTCATCTTATAATTATGTTTTACCTGAAAAGTTCAGATTATTCTCACTAGGGGGAACTTTTTAACATAAAAAAATAATTATGCATTCTTTATGATTTTAAAAACATTTTATTTATGGTTGTTTTGTCAATAGATGACAAGGAAACAAACGTAACATACTTAAGAAGACCAGGTATAAAAAAGAAGTGAGATAAACGACTGAGATTACATATTTATAATAATAATTAGCATTGAAAATTATGCATAAATAAACATCATTAGGAAAAAAAAGAATATTTAGGAAAAAATTAATAATTAGGAAAAAATAATAACGGAAAGATAAATAATTAGGGAAAAATAAATAATTAGGAAACGATAATAATGGACACATAAATAATTAGGGAAAAATAAATAATTAGGAAGAAATGTATAATTAGGAAAAAATGTATGATTAGGAAAAAAAAATAATTAGGAAACAATAATTAGGGAAAATTAAATAATTAGGGAAAAATAAATAATTAGGAAAAAATTAAGAATTAGGATACAATAATTAGGAAAACATTTATAATTAAGAAAAAATTCATAATTAGGAAACAATAATTAGGAAAAATGTATAATTAGGAAAAAAAATAATAATTCAGAAAAAATGTATAATTAGGATACAATAATTAAGAAAAAAATTATAATTCGGAAAAATAAATAATTACGAAAAAAGTAATAACTGAAAGATAAATAATTAGGGAAAAATAAATAATTAAGAAACAATAATAATGGACAGATAAATAATTTGGGAAAAATAAATAAATAGAAAAAATATTATAATTAGGATACAATAATTAGGAAGAAATGTATAATTAGGAAAAAAATAATAATTAGGAAAAAATTAATAATTAGGAAAGATGTAATAATTTGGAAAAAATTAATAGGAAAAAATAAATAAACAAAAAAACAAAAACCATTTGGGGCATTTCAACATCTACACTGCGGGGCAAGTATAAGGGAGTGTGACGCAGAAGGGATAGATCTCTCCATTTCTTATATATTATAATTTATTCTTTATGATTGACTAACTTTAAAATGATCTACGAAGGCTAATGAATAGCAAATTATTATTTTTTTAATTTAGTCAAAATTTCACACCACAATTAGATAATTAGAAAATAGTCAACAAATTCTTCAAAAATGAAAAAAATCCCACACAGTCAGAAGAAAGAACACCTGAGAAATGCAACAATATATATCAACACATCATACATACTAGTACACACACACACCCACACACACACACACACACACACACACACACACAGAGTCATTGCATAGAAAACTTAAATATACCAGGGTTCTGATCACGGGTCGGTCGGTGCCGAGGCATTTTGCATTTCTTCGGTTCCTGGCAGCACAGCTGAGGTGGAAGAGCAGCGGTTTCCTAACATTTGATGGATTACATTCCAGGAGGAGAAAGCTGTTTTAAACAGCTGCGCTGTCAATCAAAGCTCATTGTGGGCGTAGACGGGTGTGAAATAATTTCAGATTGGTTTGTCCTTGTTTATGCCACAGACGTGGCTTGACTTCATTAATCTTTCAAAAAAACAAAGAATCAAAACAACTATATATATAATATGTACTTGTATGTACGTACGAATATGTATATACATAGATATATGTACTGTGTGTGTGGGTATTAAAATACGGAGCCCCTCTGGAGACACTGAAGAAAGAAAAATTAATTCGTGGCCACGAGATTTTACGACTTAAAAACTCGTTCCCACCCTTTATTATAGGTTTTTATATTTCATTTTCACACAGAGCCCCTCTGGTGACGTTGAAGAGAATAAATAAATCTCGTGGCCATGATTTAATAAGGCGTGGAAACGATTTATTATCTCCAGTTAATAAGTCGTGGCCAGAAGATTTTTTTTTTATAATAGTTCATATTTTACTCACTAGGGGGATTTTTTTTTTACGAAAAAAATGTTTTTCTTCGGATATAACATCTTAACCGTTGGCATGAGATAGCACAAATTTTATACGTATGATTCGACTTGAGGAGGTTTACCTCGTACATATTATACTTTACTCTAAAAGTTCCTATTTTACTCACTAGGGGGAGCGTTTTACAAAAAAATGAAAGTTTCTGTTGGTCTGATTTACCAGAGATTTGGTGCGTATGAATCAACTTAAGGAGATCTGTCTGTTACATATCTTATTTCACTCTAATAGTTCTTATTTTACTCACTAGGAGAGATTTTTCTGACAAAAAAATACTGTTGACATTTTAATCTGAGGAGTTCAATCAGGGGAATCGATCGTACAACAAAATCGATCCTCGTGTTTCACTTGGTCAAACTGTCATGGAATATTATATATTAATATGACATTATACTTCTAACATCAACTCTTATCAAACATCAAATATTCATGAATTTAACCCATTAAATACCACTGTGTTTTCACAATGCTCCTTTTTTTAAAAAGACAAAAATCATTTTCTATATACTGAATGACAAGTGAATAATTATAAACTCGGTGTGGGACACGTCAACTACTGGCAATAACACAGATTTTGAGACGTTATTCCTTATTTTGTTCCGTATTTCACTTCCGTTATGGACGTAAATAAAAGTCGCCTTCCTGAAACTACTGTTGAATATTATATATTAAGATGTTTTTTTTGTTTTTCTTGACATGTTTGGAGTGAAAAAGACACGAGAGAGGAGTTACAACTGACGCGCAATATCATTTAGATCTGGATGCTTATATATTAGATATAGATATTTACTCAAACACACACCCATACAGTTTTTGCTTTTTTCACATGACCCTCTGACATTCGTACGAACAAATATCAATTATTACACCCATTCCTATTCTCGGTTCTATTATAAAGCAGAATAGAAGATAAGGAAAATAGTGTGTATTTTACCGCCAAACAATGGAAAATGGCCCCTGAGGTAGAAAAAAAGTACAAACAACAAGTTTGAAGCTATGATCCCTGATACACAATAAAGTCTATCTGATGCCATTGTGATCCAAAGTTTGAGTTTTAATGGGACCATTTTGTCTGAAACACAATATGAGGATAAATCTTTATTACACGGCGAATTACTGACGTATTATAGGATCTGAGATTAAAATTACTAAACGGCACTTAAAATGTGAGTCGCATCAAAAATATCAAAATCATCAAAAATATCAAAATCATCAAAAATATCAAAATCATTAAAATAATAAAAATATCAAAATCAAAATCATCAAAAATATCAAATCATAAAAATATCAAAATCATCAAAAATATCAAAATCATCAAAAATATCAAAATCATTAAAATAATAAAAATATCAAAATCAAAATCATCAAAAATATCGAAATCATGAAAAAATATCATAAATATCAAAATCATCAAAAAATAAAAATCATAAAAAATATCAAAATCATAAAAAATATCAAAAATATCAAAATCATAAAAAATATCAAAATCATCAAAATCATAAAAATATCAAAATCATCAAAAATATCAAAATCATAAAAATATCAAAATCATCAAAAATATCAAAATCATTAAAATAATACAAATATCAAAATCAAACTCAAAAATATCAAAAATATCAAAATCATCAAAAGTATCAAAATCATTAAAATAATAAAAATATCAAAATCAAAATCATCAAAAATATCAAAATCATAAAAATATCAAAATCATCAAAAATATCAAAATCATAAAATATCAAAATCATTAAAAATATCAAAATCATCAAAAATATAAAAAATATCAAAATCATCAAAAAATTCAAAATCAAAAAATATCAAAATCATAAAAATCATAAAAATATCAAAATCAAAATCATCAAAAATATCAAAATCATAAAAATATCAAAATCATCAAAAATATCAAAATCATTAAAATAATAAAAATATCAAAATCATCAAAAATATCAAAATTATGAAAAATATCAAAATCATAAAAAATATCAAAAATATCAAAATCATAAAAAATTCAAAATCATAAAAAATATCAAAATCATAAAAATCATAAAAATATCAAAATCAAAATCATCAAAAATATCAAAATCATAAAAATATCAAAATCATCCAAAATATCAAAATCATTAAAATAATACAAATATCAAAATCAAACTCATCAAAAATATCAAAAATATCAAAATCATCAAAAGTATCAAAATCATTAAAATAATAAAAATATCAAAATCATCAAAAATATCAAAATCATAAAAATATCAAAATCATCAAAAAAATAAAAATCATCAAAAATATCAAAATCATTAAAATAATAAAAATATCAAAATCATCAAATATCAAAATCATAAAAAATATCAAAATCATAAAAAATATCAAAATCATAAAAATCATTAAAATATCAAACGTGAAAAGACTAAATTATTGCTAGTTAGGCACAAAGGTTAAATGCAGATGGCTAATACTTTCCTTTGAATCAATTAATTTTTAAATCAACTGCTTAATTATATTGTTTCTGGTCATTCGTGAATCCAGAGAATCAGATCAGAGAGGTCAGAGAATCCTTTCGAAGTAACTTGATAAAATGACCTTCAGCATCTATAAAGGATCAGAACCGCCGACTGTCTGTTCAATAAGAAGCTGCTTTCTTGTCTTTGCATGAAAAAAGAAATTCGATAAAACCTTTTTTCTTTTTTAATTTAGGGTTAGGTAAAGGTTATAGCAGACAAGAATGTTGTGCCTTCAGATAATATTTACAAAGAATGATATCATCACGCATGAAGTGGTCCACTTCCTGTCCAGCATCAGGACAACCCAACTCAAGTAAAGGACCGTATCATCGTAGAATCACTCATATAATGGTTTGGACTTTTCTGTTCTTCCCTCATCCACAGAAATACTTGTCCCAGCTGGCGGAGGAGAGTCTCTCCGGCAACTTCGCTGAAGCCACGTCGGCCTGATCTCCCTCGTCTTCTTCACTAAACAGCAGAGGAAGGAGTCATGAGCGGGTTGATTCCCCTGCAGGGTTCTGGAGAACCCGACACCTGTAGGACATACAGCAGTATGCGGACTGAGCGGGTTTTAATATTTGATTATATCATGATTTTATTGTTTTAATTTAATTATTTAATTGACTTTTATTTTGGTTTATACATTTTCGTACAGTTTGTTTCATTTGACTGTGTGTGATTTAAAAAAAAATTGAAATGTTTGAAATGAGAAGGTATTTAAAGTGCCTCAGACGGCAACCTTGACGATTTAAGGGCTTAAGTTAGTCCATTTCTTTGAATTTTAAATCAATTCTATTGGTCCTGACAACAATGATACATATAAAGCTGCAAAATGACTTGAATATGTACCAATATATTATTATTATTATTATTATTATAATTTTCTAACTCAGTGAAGGAACTGAGGCCGATTCTCAGGTTTTATTTTATTTGTTGAACACATTTCAATGTATGGCCATGCACTCATAATTTAAATACATTTTTATTTAAAGTGCTTGCTGTTGTTCATTTATTTTGTGCCTGTTTGTGTACTGCAGTATTTCTCTGTCGTGTAGAATGCACATCATTTTTTTTTGGACTCCTGTTGTTACTATGAAAAACATACTTCTGTGGATATTTTTTGTTGGATTTAAGTCACATGACAATCCCAGTCGTATTTGCCAACAAAGGATGATTTGCCTTATTCAGTGCCTTAAATACTGAAGCCCGTAAACTGGACCATTACGCATCACGTATCGGAGTCACGTCTAATATCTGATGTTGGGGTAATTTGTCGTATTTCAAAGATTATCATTATCTATGATAACGTATACTGTGAATAATGATCCTGTGACATCAGTTTTTTTTTCTCTTTGTGACAAACTTTTCGTAAGATTTTTGATGGAAAAACTTGAATAAACATTTTAAACAAGCTTCAAAAGTGTTTTTAATGGATTGAAATGTTATATATTTGGTGGTAAAGTCACTGAATGTGATTTATTCACCACATTCTTATTACTGCATCAGTTAATGGTAATGTTGTAGTAGAGCTCCCCCTACTGGTGGGGCAAAGTTATAAATAGTAGATTAATACAGTAAAGTCGTCAGTCGGCGTCAACTTCAAGAATACGTTGGCATTAGGGACAGAGAAATATCATGTCGTCATCTTTAAGAAATAGTTAATAAATAAAAACAGGCGATGTTACAGCTTCTGCTCTTCGGTGTCACAGATTGCGGAAAACGAACAAAGCCTGCAGAAAACGGAAGGCGAACATCGTGTTGCGTTTTCATTGGTCCTTCGTTCCAAAACCCCACATAGATTATAGCCAATCAGATGAGAAGTAAACCCTGTATTGTATTTTCACCGGTCCTTTAATTTACATACCCACATATATTCTAACCAATCAGGTGAGAAGTAAATCTATTATTGTATTTCCATTGGTCTTCTATTTTACATACCCACATAGGATTTTAACCAATCAGACGAGGAGCGAATTTCATGTTGTGTTCTCATTGGTCCTTTCTTTTAAAAGCCTACATCCATTCTAGCCAATCAGATAAGGGCTGACCTCCTGCGTTGCTGGGTAGATAAAACAAAAACAAGGGCTTGTGTCAGAGTTTGAAGTCTGGACGCAACAGACGGTCAGTCATTTTATTACCAGTTATTTTGATTTTAGAACGAGATTTAAAATCCGAACCTAATAAACAGTGTTATAACGGATTCAGCGATATTTATGCACGTAGTTATATAAACGAGAGCTAACGGACATTTTAGATAAAATATTTCACATTTAAACAAACAGCGTTTGATTAATTTTAACGTCTACGATTGTAGATTTTCGCATATGTGTACGAGCAGTAACAGTTTTGTAATTGTGTAATCAGGTTCGGTGGAGCTTTCTCTTCTGACGCAGCTAACGTTGTTTCTATTCAAGCTAACGTCACGTCCGCCATTGTTTACCAACAGTGTGGGTTTTGAATGGGGGGGAGGGGAGGCTTCTTTGCAGCATGTCTGGGCTTGTTATTGACACAACTTCACACTTTTATTTCCCCTCTTCAACCTTGCAGGAGTCGTATAAAATTCTGTTTTTCGCCCGCTGAAACTCCTTGAACCGTAAAACATGGCAGCTGACTGCGAGGCCTGGCTGAACGCGAACCCCGTCGGTAAGTCGGAACCGGTCGGTGTAATTTTAATGCTCCATCTGCAGAATCTTCGGAGTGCAACAAGTGGTTAACTATGTTGTTTTAACACATAGTAATTAACTATGTATTTGCTTTTCTGGAGCTGTTTAATTTGGCACTGATTTAAATCTACTGTTCATCCTATTTTGAGATAGAAATTGAAATGAACTATCTTACTGCATTATTTCCTCTGCTGAAATAATTGCAAGACATTTTGTTGCATCTTCTCTGGTATCCCTTATCTGAGCTGCACATCGGGTTGAATTAAGCATAAAGTGACTTGTAAATCCACAGAGCAGGCAGACCTGAGTGACTCCTTTGCATCTGGCGACGAGGACAATGGAGGTTCTGTTATCGCCAACAAAAATATCAACAATGAGGTCAACGGCAACTGGATATCGTCGTCGAGCAACATCATCCACGAAGCACGGCTAAAGGCGAAGGCCAAGCGGAGGCTGAGGAAGAACTCCTCCAGGGACTCCGGCAGGGGGGACTCTCTCAGCGATAACGGGGAGGTGGTCCGAGGAACCCTGGTAGCACCCACCAGCCCCAAGAGCAAACTGCTGGACAGGAAGTCTCGATGTGGCAAAGGAAGAGGTCTGCCAAAGAAAGGTAAGAATGTTTTTGATCAATAGGCCCTTTTTTTTTTTACAGAAGCAGCGTGACAAAGACTATTGTCTACACCGCCATTGTGTGATTACACGTAACGCCACGCCACCGTAAGCCTTCAGCTTTCTGTCAGCAAACGCCAAATGTTATAAAACCCAGTCTGATGTATTTTTGTGTAAACATCAAGCAGTGATTTTGTGATCAACAACATAACACGGCCCTTTAATGTCCTGATCGACTGTTTGGTGGAGCAGATATGAAGACCGGTTCTTAATACGACCCAGTGGCAGCACGTATACGCTAAAGAGTAAGGGGCCAAGGATAGAGCCCTGGGGGACACCACAGGTCAAAGTGGCCACCGAGGAGGAAGCATTAGCCATGGCTATTTTAGAGAGTCTTATTCAATAAGTAGGATTTTGTTCTGGGTATTTTGAAGTATGTGAGGACTTAAGAAAATGTATTATGTAACTTGAAGCAACCACAAAAGTCTAATAAGGGTCAAATAGTTTTTTAAAAACATGCTTTACCAAAATATTAAACTAGTCTAATTCAAATTGACTGTTTTCCGTAAAATACAAAATTTCATCGTGCAATAAAAGTGATTTTTTTTTTTTTTTTGTTACTTTCTTTTTTTTTTTGTCATTTTATGGTAAATTTGTGTCAAAGAGACTAAATGAATAAAACCAGGAAATAAAATATGCAGACAAACACTTTTTTTTCATTCAGGACATTACAGGGTTAATGTCCCTGCGCCGTCTACCCAAACATTTTTGTGTGGATTCTCAATTATAACAACTAATTTGTTAAGTCTTAAGTTCATTTGAAGGGCACCAAATAAAAAGAGCACTCAAACTCTGACTTTGTTCAACTTTTCTTTACTTCGTCTTTGTCGTCTGAGGGGGATTCCCATTCCATATCGGCACCGTCAACATCTGTTTGACCTTCCCTTTGGCTTTTCCTCTCCGGCGATTCCGTGGCCGGTGTGAAAAAGGTCATAAACCTTAAACGTAGCTGCACATGTGAGCAGTTAAAATCATTAGCAGCGCCTGAAAGGTTATTCTACCAGGAACTCTGTCTTGTTTTCAAAGACCGACGATGTAACAGGTGATTAGAAGTTGATCAAAGAGCCATTGGGGTTCCGGCGCCACTCAATCAAAGCCTTCTCCTGCAGAAGAAGCCGCTGTCTTCACCTGTTGGCTCTCTCTCTCTTTGGGAGCTGTAAAACATTTGGCCGGTACCCAAATGGCCAGGAGGATTTTTTTGAACATTTTGCAACAACCGCAGTTGATCCAAGTGCCGAAACAGACGAAAACAACGGATTGAAAAGAGAGAATGACAGGCAGAAGAAAAAAAATAAATAATCAAACTATTTCTCAATAAAAGCAATATTAAAAGAAACTAAAAACCCAAGCGTTATTAAAACCAAAGACAACAGGTCTTCTATTTTTGAGATTAGATGTGGGAACATCCAGGAGGCGGTGCCCGAACCTCCAAGAATGAGAAACCATAATGATCTGAGCTACTTTGTCGAGGGACAAATTGTGATGGCGAGGTGACCGGGTCAGGGCTTCTCCACATCCGCCGGTCCTGTTTGGTATTTTTGGTCTCAAGTGGTTTCTACCTCCCAAAGTGGTCTGAGGAAGGACTACCGGTGAACTGGGACAGGGTCATGGGGTCACATGGCTCCATGATGAGGGCTAGCATGTGTTGTCCAATCCCACAAAGGCGCTACTTTAGCACCAATTGCTGAAAAAAGTTGTCGGTTGAAGTTGAGATGAGATGATAACGATACCAGCGGCCGCCTCATTGGTGTGAGGGGTTACCGTTCCTGGTGGTCCGATGGCGTTTCCATTACTGTATGAACGAGCGTCAAAAGCTCCTGTTGTCACGTTTTGTTTACAAGCAGACGAGAAAGGCATCAAGTAAATAGAACCCGTTATCATTAGCACGATAACAGACACGTGGTTTTTGATGCTGGGGTGAAGATAGACACTTTGGTGATGTGTTAAATAACGTAGCCTCACGCTCACCGTGTGGTTTGATGAAGATGGGTGTGAGGACGCGTGGTTGTCTTTACCCGTAACGGTACTTCGACGTAATTAAGTCTGGTGCATCACAAACGTATAAGTCGATGAGAATTTAAGTCGCACCATCTTAACGTTCACCTTACTTACATACTGCATGTATCCCATCAGCCCACTGGGCTGGTCAGTCATTGGTGCTTTTTCACCTTGTTGGATCAAAGAACTGGAGTGGAGTCGTGTCACCTGACTTCTCCCACGTTAAGATTACATCACAGTTTTTAAAGATAACTGCGGTGGACGTGTGAAATCTCTGGCTCGAGCAAACGATCGATGTGGGCTGAGCTAAATATAGTGGTCTGTTCAAACTGGGCGTCCAGTCATGTGACGCAAGCTGCTTAGTCTCTCAATACTTAAACTGTCTGCAATCTGTCGGCGCTGACCTCAGACTCAGCAGATGTTTGTGCAGCACACATGAAAGGAGACACTGGTATCAGATAGAGATGCAAAAAGATTTTTGCCGATTCCGTTTTTTGTCCTTTAACAAAATCAGAATGAGTAATGTATTTTAAGTGCTCTTATTTTGAAGGAGCCCAGCGGAAGTGACAAGGATGGTCGGCCATGTGTAAAGTTCATGTGTTCGGACCTGTTGAAATGAATGTTCCCTCCGTCCTTCCCCGCCGTTGGCTGTGTTCAAGTACTGGTGGGCTTGTGGCTGGCTCTGAGCTCCCGCTAGCTTTAGCCACCCGTTAGCTTCTCAAGTTGCTGTTCCTCGGGTTGATTTCATTTGAAGTGTGTGCTTAGGTTCGTTATGCCGAAAAGCTTTCGGGGGTATGTCCCGCCTCAGCTTCTTTTGTCGTTAAGTGTTAAAACCATAAATGACAGCATACGTACAAACATCGGGCTTGTTGCGGGCTCTGAGCTCCCGCTAGCTTTAGCCTCTCTGCGAACGTTAGCTTAACTAGCTATGTTCATCGGGGTGATTAAACATGAAGTGTGTGATTAAGTTCGTTGTGCCGAACGTTTTCGGGGTTGAAGAGATCCTTATTTACTGGTGTTACAAATTGCGAGCTTTGTTTTTTTTTAAGCCACGTTATGAACTTAAGAACAGCAAAATGTCCTGTGAGATGAGGAAGTCTGAGAGCGGGGTTGTGGTGTACGTTAGGAGGTAGCGATGATTCAGAAAATACAACTTCTCCTGTTAAAATCTGCTCTGAGGTTCGACATGAAACATGTAAAAAAAAAAAAAAACCCTCCTAACAACCCACACAAAAATAAAAAACTGGTGTCGAGATTTTACATTTCTCATGACACATTTTTTGAAATGTCAGCAAACCCCCCCTGGGATTCAGGTTCAAGCATTTCCTGTCATAACACAAACTCAGTGGTAGAACAGAATCAGGAGTGCAACTTCTGATCAGTGCAAATGAAAAGACAAATTAAAAAAAAAAAACAGAAAATGACACAAACAACCAAAGAACAAGATTACAATGTGTGTGACGGTGTTAAAAAAAGACCCCCAACAACAACCCTCTGCTCACGGCTTTGTTCTTCTCACCAGATCGCCTTTTGCGATGCTCAGGTTCCAGGTACCTGACCTGGTCACTGACCTTTTATCTGCAGGTGGCGCCGGAGGAAAAGGTGTGTGGGGCCGATCGGGGGAAGTTTACGAACCGGAAGAGTTCGATGAGAAAGACCCCAACTATGACGAAGCTCAGGTAGCCGCAGCAGTGTTGATATGTTGTGCCCCCACCACATACGTACATCAGGTGTTGTGAATAGTTCCCAGTTCACCTGTGGAATCTACAGCAGCTCCATTCACAGCCCTGCTGTAAAGACTTCTCATGTCTCCTAGTCCTGTCAGGCTATGAATGTGATTGTGGTTTGACAGGTAAACTGTGTGTATGAGACTCTGGTGCCCCCCCTGGATGAGAAGAACTTTGAAAAGACACTCACCCCCATCATGAAAGAGTACTTTGAACATGCAGACACAAACGAAGTGGCGGTGAGTGGGCAGGAAACAACATGTTCTCTCACAATAACAGGAATTGAAAGTCATGAAAAAGCTGCAAAGCCTTCATCAAGTCGGCTTTTCTGTCCATCTAGGAGTTGCTCTCAGAACTTAATCTGGGTCTCCTGCGGAGTGAGGTGCCCTCGCTGGCGGTCTCGCTGGCCCTGGAGGCCAAAGCCAGCCAGCGGGAACTCGCCTCCAGGCTGCTGGCCGACCTGTGTGGACCCATTCTCTCCCGCAGCGACATGGAAAAGTCCTTCGACAAACTAATCCAGGATTTGCCCGACCTGGTCCTGGATACACCCGGAGCCCCGCAGGTGAGTCTCCGTGGGAAAAGCAGTGACGGCCGTGGTCTTTATACCTGGGGTTTCAGCGCTATACTGTGCCCTCAAATAACTTCCCGGTGACTGAACAGATACGTGCGGCTGTCAGACGAGTAACCCGCCCATATTCACAGTGACGGTAACATTTATTTAGTGGAATAAAGTGATTAAACGAGGTTTTGAATCAGCAGTGTTTCCACTGCCATGAAATACGTGCCATCAGGCGTACCGGCAGCGCCAGTCCACTTAATCTGGAATAGAGTCAAACAACAACACTAGCAAACATCCACAACCAGCAATAACCATCAGATATTTAAGAAACCTAAAAATTAAACTCATTAAAATTGTTCCTTATCTTGAAGAAAAAGTCTGTCCAGCTTTCTTCACAAAATAGTCCAATAACGCGGTCTTAGAGGACACCGGTGCGTTTCAGTTCCTTTTCCACTGGCATGGATTCCAGTCCTATTCATCAATTACATTTCAATAAGTTGAAAATGAGCGCTCAGCAGGAGCAGTGGATATGAACGAAGCGCCTTCCTCGTACGTAATACTGACGCAGGAGGACTCTACCTCTCCCGGCGTAAACATTTCACCTAAAGACTGCAGTGGAGAACTTTGATTGGTCAAAAAAAACAAAAACAAAGCTTACTTATATGAGTAGCAGAGAGAGAAGCAATGAAATTAAATCAAGAAACAAATGGGAACAAACCATCCAAATACATGTAGTCTAGATTAAAATGATGCCACTGTTGAAAACGGCAAACACGTGAGTAAATATTTTGAAGAGGAGATTTAAACAGGAATAGAGAAATCAGTTCTTTAACCTGCCTGCACATATTTTCATGGTTAATCCCACAATCGGTAGAAACCAGTTCTTAATATTACGTGCAATATTTTTCAACAAGGACGAAAAGAGAGGATTAAAGTCCGAGGCTGGAGATCCGCCTTCCGATTATTCCCCCCCCCCCCGCCCACAAACAGACTCTCTATTCCCACATCACTTATTGTTCATTAAAAGATTTCTGTAAGAATATACAGTATGATTATGTGATTGTGAACAACATGTGATCTCAGTGTGACGGAGACGCTATCGTCCCACTCAGAGTGTTTTCTCATGGGTTTCTAGGTGTGTGGTGGGCTTTTAGTGTGAGTCTCGGGTCTGACGCGGCGCCGTGGTCACAGACGTGAGCTCTCTGGTTATTGTCTCTGCTCATAAAATGCAAGCTCAGCAAAGGTTGCACAAAAGAGTTATTGGCTTTCCTCCCCCTCTCGCCCGTCCTTCCACTGTCTCACTTTGACTCCCCGGTCTTGTCCGTCCGACTCTCACGGTTCTGTCCGGGTTTAAAGGGGCATTAAAACTGTGGCTTTTCCCCCTTTGCTCTACCCTCTATCCCTCGCACTCTCGCTTTCTCGCTTTCTCTCCGGCAAACGCCGCGCCCTCCCCTCTCTCTCCGTCAGCCTGCCAGTTTAGCCGGTGGGACGGCGCTGCCTTCCGTCTGAACAGGAACAATGATCCGTGATGAGCGCCGGCTTTTGTAGAGGCCAGAAGAGCGAGGCCGGCTTCCTTTTGTTTGCCTGAATCATGCGCTCCCACCAAAGTGAACTCACATGCCACCCGGGGGCCATCGTCAGTCGTCTGTGCTGTCGATGTTTTTGCGGAACATCCAGCTCTTCCAGCTGAAAGACTTTTGTAATGTGTGACAACCCAGTTCAAGTTCGAGGGGGCTTCATCGTCATCTCACAAATGTTACTGAATCTACTTCCTGCTCAGTCAGACTGAATTCTTGTCTACTCTCTTGTAGAGAAGTTATGAAACTGATCTTTAAGTCAGACGCTAACTATGTACACTGTTACTAAACGTCATCACAGTCTTTAAATTGTATTGTTGGTTTTCTATACTATGAAAAACAACTTATTCAACACATACCATAGGCGAGGATATGAGTATATCATGCTTGTGTTGTCTGTTGACGAACTATAGATCTGCCGTCGCAACTCTGTAAAAGACTTTTGACCTTCTTTGACAAAAATGAACCTGTAGTGGAGGATCCTGGGTATATCATGCTTGTTCGTGTTTGAGTGTGACTTCGGACCAGGGGTCGGTGATTAATTGTAAAAAATAGCGAAATATTGAGTCAGATGGTTATATGATCACATTTCTGAAGTACAACAACTCTGCCTCATTTTAATTAATAGCATAAGCAGCAGCGAAGCTAGCGAGTTGTTACTGGCCCTTTAAGAGGATGGCCTTGATTATCTGTGAAGTGGGGAGTTATTGGAGGTGTGGCCTGTTGTTGCGTAACTGACCACAGCCGCTGGAGAACTTCCGTCCTGTGAGAAGTGCTTTTTTGTTGTCTTCAAGCCCGTGTATTCATCCTGGTTGTTAAGGAATTAAGTGCCGAGTCTTAGCTTCAGAGTTGTTCTGACTCCGGACGAACAGCATTAGCATCCAGGGGCTGCGAGGCCAGAGAGCTAACATGGCGTGGCACAGTCAGAAATGGGAGGAGCTAATTCTTATCATCCCTAAAACTCCTTCAAGTCACTTAACTTAAATCTTTTTTCTATCCTCCACTTTACCTCTTTGTTGTCTCATGAAGGCTACTCATCTCTCTCTCTCCTGGTAGTTAACCCTTTAGTGCCCACCTACATTGATCCGTGTTACACACAGACGCCCGCAAGGTGCTTCATAATTTCCCGTGTGCAGAATAAAGTTCAAAATGATGTAAACTGAAAGGTGAAATCACAGAAAGGATCGTTATTTCAATTCCAAGAGACTCCAAGGTCAAATCTCATTTTAGTTCAAAGTATAGGCGCGCGTTCCTGGCTATCTTTTCAACAAACATTATAGAAACCTGCGTAAATACCAGTGTCTTTCTGGAAATAAAGAATGTTTCTGAAGTTCCCCAGCTCTTAAAAAACCCAAATGTTGTGTCAATCACTCCTGAACACGAGGCCTCACACTTTTGGCTTGATTCTGGAACAATGGGATCGATTGTGTGATGACAGAACGTCAGGTTCACCAATCAGGTTCTCTCTCAGACGGTTCTTTGTTCGCCCTGGTGCTGTGTAGTTTATTTTGTTGTGTTAACATTTTTTTCCCCTGTTTCGTGTTGATCTTGCAGCTGGTGGGCCAGTTCATCGCACGAGCTGTTAACGACCAGATATTGTCCAAGGGCTACATTGACGGCTACAAAGGCAGAGTGGACTGTGAACATGCGAGGTGTGTCATGTGCTCGCAGTTTGAGTTTCCTGTTTCAAAAATGTTTGCGGCGTTTGCAATTGGGATTGTCCGCTGAAACATGACGTCTCTGGCAGAGTTAACAAATACACACAATGTTGGACGTCATATGAAGGTTGAGGAAGTTTAACTACGTACAGGTCAAGTAGAAAAGACATCGGTGATTAGGGCTGAAACGTTTCTTCCAGTAACTCGTTTAAGTCAGTTAAACTGATTAGCGGCGCTGCGTCCTCACCTAATCGTCATGTCAGGGACACGCCCCCCACACACCTCAAATAACGAATGGCTGTCTGATAAATACGGAAATGGAGACTCACAGTGGCGCGACACTCGACGAGGAAGTGGCCCAGAACATCCCGTATGTCCGCCGGTAGCCCGGCCAACCGATGGCGTCGTGTAACAGTCCGTGCTTTGCTAGCTGCTCGTCGCAAACTGGATTAACTCCCTACAAGTCGCCTCATCTCTCACTTCAACGTCTTATCGACCACCGGACCGGCGTCTCCCAGGAAATGCATCTCACCGGGTGAAACGAGGGGCACAACCTATCTTTGAGAGCGAACCGAGGCTCACTCTGTCTCAAATCTTGGGAGGTTAAAAAGTCAGACAAAGACTGACAGACTGAGATAGTGACTCTCGGGGTTGCTGAGAACACGCAATATTTTATCATTCGATTACGCGATTAAAGTCAGAATAATCGTTAGAAATACTCGATTACTAAAATAATTGCTTGCTGCAACCCTGACAGTGATTGTAGGCATGAGAGTTCACGTTGAGCTGTGAAGTTTTGCCTCACAATCTGTGTTTTTTTCCCTCCAGGGCAGCACTGGACCGAGCCGCCGTGCTGCTGAAGATGAGTTTGGGTGGCTTGCGCATCGATAACCAGTGGGGTACAGGTGGGGGCCAGCGACCTGTCACACAACTCATCAAAGAGGTAAAATATTCCATAAAGCCCACGTTTAAAAATACACGGGCAGGTGACCTGAGGGCGCTTTTGAGGATCCACTTTGCTTCACTTCGAAGGCTGGAGTCTGGAGCCTCCTCGCATCACTGACATCATGCGTCCACATTTATCACACCTGCAGTGGAAGAACTGATTATTTATATGTCACAGAACTGCGATTTATCAATATGAAAATGCTAGTTTGTGTTAAACCTCAACATAAGGCTTTCAACAGACGTTACAGTGGAGTATTTTCTCTGATTTCCTCTTAATTGTTAGAACATCGATCTAGATAATTATCTCATTCTAATTGCTGTGTGAGAAACCAGTTTTCGTAATAATTCCCTACAGATATGACCGACACTTCCAAAACCCTACCTTGGGCTTAATTCCCCGTTTCCTGCTCTTCCAGATGAACCTGCTGCTGAAGGAGTACAGCCTCTCCGGGGACACCAAGGAGGCTGAGAGATGCCTGAGAGATCTGGAGGTCCCTCACTTTCACCACGAGTTTGTCTACGAGGTAAAGTCTCCGCTTCCGCTGGAGGCGGGACATACCAGCACGGAATTTGTGCTGAGCTAAGAGTTTTTGTGAACATGTGACTATTTCTGCTCTCCTCTCAGGCCATAGTGATGGTGTTGGAGTCCAAAGGAGAGAAAACGTTCAAAATGCTTCTGCAGCTGCTCAAGTCTCTCTCTGCCTCCTCCGTCATCACCGTGGACCAGATGGGAAGGGTGAGGCGCCCCCTGGTGTTTGATTTATGAACTGCTCCTAGCTTGTGCCATCGTTCGTTTTGCTGTTTGATAGATGACGGTTTGTCTGTTGTTTTTGTTGTTGTTGTTGTTCATAGGGCTATGGAAGGGTTTACATGGACATTGCTGAAATCAACATCGACGTCCCTCGCGCGTACTTCCTCCTGGAGCAGTTTGTTGACAAGAGCTTCAGCATGGGCATCATCGATGTAAAGTTAAGAGACCTTTGTCCCTGTCGGTATGTGTGTGGCTTCCACATACTTCACACTTATGTCTGAAGGGATTGTTTTCTTTGGTCTTTTTTTGGTTTTGCATGCGTTTGTGGTAAGTTTGTGAATTTGTTCTGTTTCTTACCAGGGGCAGGAAGAGGTTTGTCAGTGAGGGAGATGGTGGAGTTGTTAAAGTTGAAAGCTACTGAGGAACCCCGTGTGCGTGCCAATTTCTTGGACAGAAGAGGATTAAGCTACTTTTTACTCGGCATACTTTTTTTTTCGGGGGGGGAGGGGTTTGTTTGTCCGGTCAATAGAATGTACATTTCTGAAAATGACTACAACAGCACTTTTGATTGAAACTGAAGTAGATCACTTTCTCCAAGGTGTTCCAGTACAAAACATTCATATAAGCCTCTCAGTGTCAGTCATTCCATGTTGTTTTGTGCAGTTCGCTGACTTCACTGCCACTCCTTTATGTTTCCTAGAGAGCGTTGTTTGTAGGAACGACTGGTTTGTCTCAAGAGCTTTACAAAACAAGTAAATAAATAGATAAATGAAGGGGAGTATGATGTTCAAATGCAGCGCTGGCGGCTTTTTTCTCTACTGTGCTTCTCTATCTCTCTTTTTTATTTCCCTTCTTCTTACCCTTTCAATTATTGTCTGGATGACATCACTGAAAGTTTCAAAATATGAGTTTAGAGCAAAAAAAACAACAAACAAACCAATTTGATAACTTCACAAAAGGGTGTTGAGAGTGTTTTATTTTTATATTCAGGGTGATACTGGTCTGTGAAATGTACCCCGTATCGCTCCTTGTTCATTAAATCACATTAAATAATAATCCCATGACTGTTTTGTGGATGTTGTAATCATGAAAACACAAACGTACATACATGTTACCACACACACAACGGAACACTTCAACACACTCGTCTCTCAGCATTTCAATTTCTCAGAATTCATTCCATTTTTTTGATTTTTCATGAATGCCAAATTACAAATAATAGCTCTGAGTAGGCAACCACCCAGAAAAAAAAGAAAAAACATGTACTCTGCTAATAATATACATTAATTTGTCAGTAGGTATTGGAAAACTCCTTCCACTATACTTTGCTGTCTATAAAAATACATTATATACCCGAGATTCGCCATCCTTCAAACACACTGCCTCCATCTACTGCAACTGCCCCCGCGTTGCCAGTTCTTGCTGTTTGACGGCCTCTTGAGCATCCATCTGCATCTTCTCCAACTTCTCTAGGGTGACTGATTTGAGTGGGAGGAGCTTTGGCTTGCACAGAATCATGGTCGGGACATCTTCCATGGAAAGTTGCCCTGCGAGTGAGGCCAATAGAGTGATCACTCAACACGGAATGGATTTCATCTTCATCAACTAATAAAGCTTCAAACCTATAACGATAACAACTTGACTGGATTGATGCAGAAAAAGGAGCGAGTGCTGCAGCTGTTAGGGAAGTGCTAAGACCTGCAGTGGAACAGATCCAACAAAAAAATAAGTCGGGCAAACTGGAATAATCCTGGCTTAATCAATAAGCTTGCTTTATGGAGCACGTCTCCTCTGCAGTTAAAATGCGTGTCTGTCATTGAAGCGTCATCATAGCCTGATAAACTGATGGAGACCTAAGCATTTTAAAAACATCTGATACTCCGCCCTTGACCTGCGTCTACATAAGAGAAACGCTCTGTTGTCCAACTATGGCTTATGTCATTGTTTATACATCAACAAAGTCAATTGTGTTTTGCTGTAAAAAGAGAACAAAGGATAAGCATGCAACTCAGGAGACTTACTGAGTGAAGTAACTAACTTATGCAAATTTCAACAAAAAAAAATTGTGTAACTTTTTCCAAATAGCTCACTGTTTATACTACAAACCTTGTTTAGGAAGAACTTCTCTGAATACTGACTTCACCTCTGGCATTGTGTCTTCTGAGAGCCTGCTGAAAAGGTCAAATTAGTTTCAGTTTATTATTAGGATTAAAATGCATATTGTGTAAAAATATACGACATGACATGGATTCTCAAAAACCGGGGCATTGTGGGTAATAATTATAATACGTTCATAATTAAAATATTATATATTTATATTAGGTATTTACTTTAATCAAATATTAAAGTTAAATAGCATCAGGATATCTGCCAATGTTGAAAATGAACTTTTATCTGTATAAATTAAGAGACTGCACCAAAACAATGTACTTAACTAAAACTACTAGCTGATAATATAAACGCAACAATGCAGACGATAGAATGATATTTCTAAAAATTCGGTTTGAAGCCACCGAATTTTTGAGCTCGTCACATATGAGTAACGAAAAACGTAGCAAGGGTAAATAAATAAAACGGTAATTAGGTGACCATTAAGGACAAAATCACGTTTTAATACTGTCCCGTTATTTATTTTTTTATATTCGACCTACTTGGTCATTGTAATGTGATTTTTCATTTGCCGTTTAGCTACTAACAAAACATAACATTAACAGGGTTTAACGTTTATAGTTATTACCTCAGAGAATGTGTCGTTGGACACAAAGCTAAAGCTAATGCTCAGATAACGTTGATAAAAAGACCTTTTAAGCGATCAAATATTAACTGTCAGATATCATCACTGCTATTGAAGTCTACTGCGATAGAATGTTTTTCGTTTTGTATGTGAGCACGTTCGATCAAAACCGTTTGTTATGAAGTTGAATCGTCGATAATCCCACCTTTAGCACCAGGAGAAGATTGCAGCGGTTGTCAAGACAACAAGTCCGCGGGAATCACGTGATCTTCTTCTTCGCTTTGTTTGTCAATCACAGCGCTCTACTGACATCTGCAGGCGCTTCTACGAACAACATCACTAAATATCACTACGATTTCTGTTTTCTTTTTTTCCACTTTTAATTAATTTTTTTAGGGGGCTCTGCATAATTACTGAAGTAATACAGCAATGAGGTTTAATGTTTACAAAAACACAGCAGGTGGCATGTTCACTTATAATATTTATGGTGATTTAGTCTTTCAAAATGTATGCCACGTTGCTATTTACTGCCAAGCTTAGACAATAAACGACAACAGTCATGCAAATCATATTTTTGATTGGAAATAACTCTAACTTGAGTGGAAATATACTATATAATATATTTTTTTAATCAATGAAGTTACCTTACATTGGAAAAAGAAGTTAAAATATGTTCTATCCCAACTAACGGCAACATAAATATACTATTTTCATGTTAGTTCAATTCAATGAATATTTCCACTTGTTTATTTCTTAGTTTATATATTATAAAACTCGATTATATTTCTATTATAGTGCAATATGTCCAGTTATTGTAATATTGTACTGTAGTATATTCTTTTAGTATAGTATAATATTTTAGTATATTGTAATGTTTCTAGTATAGTGTAATATTTATATTATGGTGTAATACTCTAGTATAGTTTAATATTTATATTTATATTTTATTCTGTTTTATTGCTGTGTGTGCGCTCTTTGCGGCTGTAACACTGCAATTTCCCCGTTATGGGACTAATACTCTAAGTTTATCTTATCTTATTTTATTTCTTAATGCATTGATGATGGTAAAAGATTATATTTCAGAAACCTCTGAACAGTATAATTTTTTTAGGATTAAAAGTTTAATTATATTTTGAAGCACTTTTACTTAAACTACCTGCACCAAAAGATGTATTTTACTTATCATTGTTTTACTGTGATGTTTAAAATTTTAATTTATGTTGTGTGACACTTTGCTGTTAAAAATAGACATGAAAGTTGGCATTATGTTAATAGTGGTGTATTCTTAAACTATTATTGAAAACCGGAAAAAAAACGTGTACCACAGGTATGTAAATAAAGCTAATATTTATGCTGAAACGTTTGACGGTTTTTCTCGCGATAACATAAGTCTCGCGATAACAAAGGTCAGGCATGCGAATGACGCAGGTTAGTTACGGGAGGGAGGGGAGCTGAGAAGCAGTGTAGGAAAAGAGGAGGAAGCAGCGAGGATGGCGGAGTCACACCTCTGAAGGTAGAGCAGCTGAAGTATTCCGTTAACAGTGAACGTTTCTCGACCACAACACGACTAAGCATTTCCAGAGATAATACATTCGTCAAGTCTCTTGTTACGGCATGAGTAAGGCTGAAGTGTCACCCTGTGGTGGTGAGTAGGGAACGCACTCTTTGTTCAGCTTCGGAATGGCCGCTGTTTTTCACAGTGTTTTCTTTTTTTCTCGGCTAATACTCACAACGGGAACAACGCTTTAAATCCTGTGTTTCAGTCAGGGAACATTTTCTGTACCTTTTGGGGGCCATTCATACGGGATATTAACTGCTTCTACTAGATGTTCTCTTCGGGTGTCTGCTCACCGATTAGCTCAGCGGGCTGAGGCTGGGGTGTCCGCCCGTTTGGACGCACAGGAGACGGGTTGCTCCGCGTCCGACAGCCGCTCAGCGCGGGCCTAGACACTCAGTTAGCTTTGCTTAAGCTAACCCCCTGACATGGGTAAATGTAACATGGACATTTTACAGTCGCTGCATCTATTGTGTTTAGCTATAAATGTTTGCCATATCTTGTCCATGCTGTTGCTCTAACGAGTTCGACCCAGAAACGCTCGCGAAAATCCAGTCGACTCGTAGGCTAACTTGTTCCCTGGCTAACGTTAGCATGCTAGCAGTCTGGCATCACTGACATTTACTCTGCTGTTGACGTTTAGCTTACCCGGTTTTATTTCCTGTCTTGTTTTTGCTCGTTTTAGTTGGCCTCTAGTACATATTTTCATTGTTGACGATTGGTCGCTAGACATACGTCGATATGCATATGTTTGAGCTGATTCTCCATGTCATTTTCAAGGCTGACTTGGCTAACTTAAGACATTGTCAGCCTACGTGAGATGGCTAACGACGGTTAGTTCGCGTCTTGAGGTTAGTTTAACATTCACAATGTATCATGCAAGCACTTTTTCTGTTGCTACTCCAATGACCCTGTGCAACTCGGGTATGTTCATAGTATGTAAATTGATCAACCTCTAAAGGTTACATGAGTTTCCAACCTGGAAGTTTTATTAATAATCTGTTCCCAAGGATTTACAACCATCATGGGAATTAAGATGACTTTCATGATGTTTCTGTGGCCTCCTGACTAGTTAATTCATGATTTGTTTCCACAATATAATGCATTAGCAGAGGTGTATTGACAAAGTAAAGATACTTCTGTTAGTAAGTAACCTTTTCAGAAACCTTTTTGTAAATATTTATTTACCTGACAACTTTTTAAATTTTATTCACTACATTTTAACAAGAAAATCTGAAATTTCTACACCTTACATCTTCAAAATTGGCTTTTTTTTGCCAAAAATTGGCATGCTTTCCTGACATCGTAAGGTATTTATCAACCTCTAAAGTAGGGACATAGGACACAGATAAGACTATCTACTGGTTTATCCATCAGTGCATATCACGGAAAGCAAACAAAACATGACACCAGACCTAAATACAACATATACAGCCAAGTAACATATGTTGACGGCTTTATCATGGAAAGGTTGATGCTAGTGTTTTTTTCTATACTTAGCATATCTCTTTTTATTTTACAGGCATTCACAGAAAAAAAACAACGTATTAAGTGTGAATGATTATTATGTAGAACCCAAGAGGAGAAAAACTAAGTACTGAAATTCATGTTATGGTTATATAACACAAGGTTCATTTGGGTGTGCTCAGAAAACAGCTGTTAAAAATGTCCTTCAAAGGACTACATTTTCATACACTGAGTACATGTCAAAGCCTGTACTTTTTTCACTTTTGCTTGACTATAGAGGTTAAAGAAATTCAGACTTGCCAAGTCTTTAAATATAGAGATGGCATTTATATGCAGTTTGTTATAAATTAACTGATGCACAAGGATAGGGCCATGCAGAGTGCAACCATAAAAGGAAGTGGTTTGCACAGTTTGGGTTTGGATGGCCCAGCAAATGGACTGGCCTGGCTATTCTCATTTTATGTTCATAATTTTTTAAACCGGTATGGCTATCACAGACAGTGTGGGATCTATCCTTTCCATCCTTTTATATATGTCTGTCTGAAAGAGCGGTGCATACCTTTTTATTTACAGAACACTTTGTCAAGCAATCTATCATGCAAGGGGTGCCGCTATTGACCCAGCATTTCTTTTACACGAAAGGTCATTTGACCTGTTGTTGTGGGGCTTCATGCTTTGAAGGCCAGTTCTAAAGATTACTCTCAGCAGTCCTAACCTTTTCACTTAGCTTTGGACCTGAGCCAAAAATGTCTCTTTCTTTGCAATGGCTTAACTTGTACAAGTGCAGACAAGGTACAGCAGCAACAGAGATGAAACAGACAAGCCACTAGAGATGCATTCTGGCTAAGTTTGTCATATATAAAGATTCAGAGATTTGAGTGTTTTTGCCTGGATGTCTTTTCAGATGTAAATATTCCATGGGATTGTTGCATTAGAAACTTTAATGGGGTTGACTTAAAGCTGAATACATGTTTATGTGGGGCTCTAGAATTACAGTAATGTCAACAGTCACTGGGCCATGTTTGTTTAGTAGGAGTAAGTTAGTGTGGGGTTATGCTTCGTACATTCAACAGATGTATGGTCTGGCACAACACTCTCAACACCACATAACTCTTGTTACTGACAACCCACCAAACCTGTTAAAGCGTTTCATGAACAAGAAAGGTTTTACTTGTCTAAATTTCTCCCGTTACGCAGCCTGCATTGCACAGTAGGCCTACCACAACATTGGAATTGCAGTTTGTTTAAACATATTTCTTATATTTAGTATGATTTCATAGAGTATTAGGAATCATATGAGAGCTAGCAAGACAACGCTGTGGTGGATTTTCGTTGCTGACATAGATTCAAAATGAGGAATTAGAAATGGTGCACCCCTGCGCCAAAACCTACATTTTTCACTGGTGGCACAAGTGATGCCAACTTTCTCAGCTTTTGGTTGTTATAATGTTACTTATGTGTATCAGTTCAATCGGTTTAGATGAACACATGTACCACCAGTAATTCTTATTATTATTAACAATAATAATAGATCTATATACCCACAGTTTGAAGCCCCTTTAAACTGCCTATCCAGTGTTATTCTGGTGCACCTTGAATCCAACCCTTTGTTCTAAGGCTGGGCAATGAACTGTTAAAAAGATCCCAATCTCGATTCAGATGTATATAAAATCTCTTTTCGGAAGTATGGTGATTCTTCAACATTTTAATGTATAACGTGAGCCGCAGCAAAACTCTCTAGCGCAGCCAAAGCTTATATTACAAGGAGTGAGGTCTGGGCCTTTAAGGGCATAGCTTTATGGGTATTTTGTATCTCTGCCTTGGAGGATTATGTATATGCTAAGTGTTAACATTAGCTTAAGCTACGCTAAACGCTAAGTTAACGAATGAAAGCTGACTAAGTGTACTGAGTAGCTGGAGAGCTAACATCACTTAGCACAAGCAGAAACCGCAATGGTAGTCTCTTATCACTCCTTAACTCCTTGTCATCTTTTTCTTTCTACCACTTTATTTCTCTTTTATTACTAAACTCTTCTCCCCTCGTAACAACATGGAGGAGGTGCACACTAGAGTGTAGATACCCGGACTTATAAAACGGAAGGCCCAGCGGGTTTGTGCCAGGATCAGTCTATAGTCTCTCGGATCGCTTTGGACAAGTAGAGTTGTGGGAGTTCAACTTTTTGGGCCCGCAGACGTTTATCTGTTTTACACACAGGCAGCACAGGGCTCTTTTTTTCTTTCTAAATAAATGTTTATTATTGATTTAAATCGCTGCACAATAAAACAAACTCATATGACGTAGTTGGAGTTTCATAAATGTGAATTGACATTTCACCTCTTTTGATTGCCAAAAGTAAAATCAGCTGTTTCGATAACAAAGATATCTTTATTATGTTAATTATTGACTGAGCAAACTGAACTTTGATAATATTTGTTTACAAATATTAACTTAATACATGGCCCACAGACAAGCACATTGAAAAAGTATTATGTAATAGTTCTAGAGAAGTTGATTAAACTTAAGTTTTTTTCTTTTCTTTGAGAGACGATTTTA
>VRLP01003162.1:0-50000 GCA_009660295.1 Lophius piscatorius
TGTGTGTGTGTGTGTGTGTGTGTGTGTGTGTGTGTGTGTGTGTGTGTGTGTGTGTGTGTGTGTGTGTGTGTGTGTGTGTGTGTGTGTGTGTGAGTGTGTGTGTATGTATGTGTGTGTGTATATGTGTGTGTATGTATGTGGGTCTGAACACACTCCCTCTACAGGGACAGAACTTTCTTCCATCAGTTCATCAAAGTTTCATCTCAAAGACACAAAAACAGAAAGAAAATAAAAACTCAGCAGGTTGACAGACGGAAGAACTGAATAAAACAAAAACTGAAAACCCGTGGAAGCCGTGAAGACCATCAGGTCCATCAGGTCCATCAGGTCCATCATTACCAGCAGGTCCATCAGGTCCATCAGGTCCAGCAGGTCCATCATTACCAGCAGGTCCATCAGGTCCATCAGGTCCATCAGGTCCAGCAGGTCCAGCAGGTCCATCATTACCATCAGGTCCATCAGGTCCATCAGGTCCAGCAGGTCCAGTTGGTCCAGTTGGTCCATCAGGTCCAGCAGGATAAAGATTTGATGGGAATCTGTGGAGTGATAAAACCCTTAAAGTGATCAGAACCTCCACCAGCAGATACCAGTATGATCCAGTCAGTCTGGGACACTGCGTCCTGATCAGGTCCATAAAACTCACCGCTCAGAACATGATGTGAAACACATCAGACTAAAAAAAACCCATTTGTCTCATCCACCTGTCAATCATGACCGGGGTGAAAGATTTAAATCTGTAAAAATATAATATATATAATAATATATAATACAGTATATATATTTTTTTATATATAATATCATAATATCAACAATTACATCATTAATTACACAAAAGATCAGTAAATTACACTTTTAAAAAGTTTTTTTTTAACCTGAACTGTAAACATTTTTAGTCGAGATTATTGTAAAAAAAACTTCTCGTTACAGTAAAATACCGTAAAATTCAAAACAGTGTCTTGGCAATATTTATGGTCAGAATATGTGGAAAATACAGTATTATGCCGTTAAAATACAAACTTTTGGTTCCATTAATGCCAAAATATCACAATATGAGAAGAAAGTTATTACAGTAAAAGTATTTTTCTTTAAAAAACTGACTTTAGTTAAATGAAAACGCAAATGAAAAACTTTAACGTTGCTAAAAATCCAGTAAATTTTGAAATAATGTTGATTTTCCAGGTAAAAAGTCGGAAAGTTTTGTAATTTTATGTTATTTTATATCATAAACTATTAAACTGTAAACAGGTTTACAGTTTTTTAACGGTAATTTACCGTAATGTCTGTATTATAAGTATAAAGTTGTAAAAATAAAAGCAGCTGTACAATCAAAACATATTGAAGCCTGATATTTAAAAAGTATGTATTTTTCTGAGTATTATATATAAATTAATCTCATACATTTGAATAAATGAAATCTTTCTTGTCCCGCATTGAAACTTATTAAAACCTTGTTTTTATATATTCTTAACTGATTTAACTTCATCGTTTTCATAAATAACCAAATTCATGCTGATTCTATGAAATTCAAAAACATACGTTTGTAAAAAATGTTTTAATTATTTAAATCAAATCAAACGAATGAAGGAAGTTAAACTTAAAAAATACAAATATTCATTTGTTTTTATAGTGTAGAGATTTTTGACAGAATAAACCAAATTCATGTGAAAAATCAGGTAATAATATATTTCACTTTTATAGCTGTGGGTCACGAGGAGGGTCCCGAACCGAAGGGTGGGCGTTCGACCCGACCCGCTTGCTTCAGAACCATATGGCTTTCAGGATTTCTGTGGTGGCATTAATAAAAAGCAGAACCTTAATCCCTCTGGACTTCCAGTGAAGCCTCTCACGGGGCTGAAGGCGGGGACAGGGGGGGGGGGGCACCATCCTGGGACACGCCAACAGTCACCAGGGACCCTTTAACTTCTGACCCTGTTGACATGGATAACCACGTCTGACCATAATCACTTTGAAGCTCCTTCCAGACATTTAAGCTGAGGGCAGGATCCCACCCTTAATGAGTGACCCGTGGTTCTAACGAAGCCCCCCATTGCCCCCCGGCACCTTATTCCCCGGACTCGCCGATGGGTCACGCACCCGCGCTACATCGACCTCATTCTTGTCACGTCAGGCCGGAGCAGACGGCGGCGTCCTCCGCACTTTTGGTGGTGGTGGGGGGAGGTTTCACAGCAGATTTACCTCATGACCACCATCATCCTCCCCTCTGCTCTCTGGGGACCCCCACCCCCCCCGACGAGTCCCGCTGTCATCTCCTTTGTCTGAGGCCGGCACGCGGCCCACCCTGAGCCACCAGCGCCTCTCACGGGGTTTAGGGAGACGCCTCACAGGAGAGAGGAAGACGAAGGACACGATGGACTTTATTGTCCCTGTAGGGAAACTTGTCCTGGACTCACATGTTGGTGCTTCCACAGCCGTAGCAGAACAAATCACACAAGAACCAAACAGAACCGACCGGACCGACATAACATAAATGGTATAAAATACCTATTATACACACAAAATAATGCACATATTAAATATAAACACATATTGCACATAAACACATATTAAATATAAACACATATTGCACATAAACACATATTGCACATAAACACATATTAAATATAAACACATATTGCATATAAACACATATTGCATATAAACACATATTGCATATAAACACATATTGCACATAAACACATATTGCATATAAACACATATTGCACATAAACACATATTGCACATAAACACATATTGCACATAAACACATATTGCACATAAACACATATTGCACATAAACACATTCTCAAGCACTGTTGTTTCAAAGTTTGATGGATGTAGGAACAAATGCTTGTTTGAAACGGTTGAGTTGAAGGTTGAGAACTCTTGATCGTCTGTTAAGATGTTAGCTTGTTAGCTTGCCTCAGAACATTCTGCCCATCTCTGGACCTCAGGGGGCGGGGCTAGTGCTCATTCCTCCACATCACCTTGCTGGCGGTTTTCACCGGACGAGAACGCATCGTTTTCAGTCGTTGCTTCACAAAACTTTCTTCTTCTACTGCGGTGGGCCGCCGCTGTGGGCCGCCGCTGTGGGCCCAGGGAGCCAACTGGGATCTTGATCTGGACCCTCTGGTGTGTGGAGTCCGGGAATCAAACCGCTGTCCTTCTGATGGGGGGGGGGGGGTCACCCACTCACACATGGAAATGAAAAAGAGGAAATGAAACAAAGGTTTAAAACCGTGCCAGCCAAATTTACTGCACTGTAAAAATGATCCGAAAATTTACGGTCAAATAATTACCGTAATTCGCCGTAAAAAAGTTTGTTCACCATCTACAAGACATTACCATAAAATACTTTTTGGATAAGTGAGACAATGTCAAACGTTTTACAGTAACATAGTTAATGACGTAAAGTTACAGTCAATTACAACTTTTTAAAAACTTTTTTAACCTAAACTAAAAAATTGTCTGTATTGTTAAAAAAAACTTTCCAATGGCGAATAAAAAAGATGGTGAAGTTAAAACAGTGTCTCACTCTAGTAGATACTTTGAAATATCTTAAATAAAAATAAAATAAAGAATGTAATTTTTTATCGCTAGCATATATTAAAACGCAAAAAACAGAATTCTGCTGTGAAAACACGACTTTTAGTAAAATTAGAAAAACAACATCTTAAAGTCAAAAGAAAGTTACGGTAAATGTATTTATACTGTTAAATTAATAACATAATTCTTCATTGCTCGCCACAAAACCCCGAAGACGCCGCCAGCACTGACGACGTAATAACTGACGACGTAATAACTGACGATTGAGTCGCTGGTTATTTAACAGGGGAGTTTAAAAAACAGTGTCGGGTCCAACAGAACCGGCTGGAGACTTCAGGGAGCAACAAATGTTTCATCGCTAAACCAATTATGTGACCCGTTGAAATGTTTGTCCTTGGTTCGGGTCTAAGCTTCTAAAAGACCATCACACATTCACACACACACACACATGTACACACACATGTGCACACACATGTACACACACATGTACACACACACAAGCACACACCTCCCCCACCCCCCTCTGTGCTGGAGTGGCGTTTGGTGTTAAGCTAACTTGACTTAGCGCTCAGGCGCTGCGGCTCAATGTCCGTCTAAATATTGCAGAGATTGGCCCGAGTTTAGTGGCGTTGTAACTGCGCCCATTTAATCCCCCCGCCTCGGACCGCACATCCGCCGCGCTCATTACTGTCACAGCCTCTTAATTTGAGATTAGTGACCCCGCTGAAATTAGGGGACGGCCGGAGAAGGAGGCCGGAGCGATCGCCAGGAGGGATGTACCGCGGTTATTTGCCCACCATCCATCCAAACTTCTTATGCTGGCTCTGGGAAAACGGACGCCGCGGCGTGGACCCGTGTCGTCCTACATGGCTGGTAATCGCATTAAACGTTCACACAGTGGCGGGAGACGAGGGACGCGGTGCTGCCGCTGTCCTCGCGGGGTCCCGCGTGACGGGAGGTGATGGGGCGCTCTGGTGTACATTACAGGGACGGGACTCCGGGCGGAGACGGAGATGTCAGCTGATGGTCCCGCGGGCGCTCAGGGAGCGAGGTGAAGACACCGAGGGGACGCCAGCAGAAGACGCGGCGGCCTGCTGTGCTGAAAAACGGATCTGACAGCCTCTAACTTTGAACAACTCTTCACGAATGTTTCCTTTGAACTCCGTGTAATCGTTATGAAGCAGAAACGTTCTTCCACATCAAACGACTTTAAACCTTTAAGTTCTGCTCAGATCAAATGAAAGATTTTAATTTTTATAGATTAGAACGAAGAAAAAAAGGACAGAGGTTCTTCTTTTTTTTCAGCCTGACTCTCTCTGACACTGTCAGGGGCGTCAAACTCAAACACAGAGGGGGCCGAAAATAAATCGGGGGCCGATTCACTGATTTTATAGAATCTTATAAAACTCCTGTATTTTATTTTAAATGTGTGTTTGCTATTTCTTGATTTTGGATTGAGTTTATATGTTTGTGTATATTAGTAAATATATATGTATATATATGTATATATGTATATATATATATTTATTTTTACCTGTTATACAGTATGTTTTAATTTTTACTCACCTTTAGAATATCTATCCATCCATCCATCCATCCATTCATCCAACTATCTATCCATCCATCCATCCATCTATTCATCCATTCATCTATCCATCCATCTATCCATCCATCCATCCATTCATCCATTTATCCATCCATCTATCCATCCATCCATCCATCCATCCATCTATCATCCATCCATCCATCCATCCATTCATCCATTTATCCATCCATCCATCCATCCATCCATCCATTCATCCATTTATCCATCCATCCATCCATCCATCCATCCATCTATCCATCCATTCATCTATCCATCCATCTATCCATCCATCCATCCATTCATCCATTTATCCATCCATCTATCCTTCCATCCATCCATCCATCCATCCATCCATCCATCCATCTATCCATCCATTCATCTATCCATCCATCTATCCATCCATCCATCCATTCATCCATTTATTCATCCATCTATCCATCCATCCATCCATCCATCCATCCATCATCCATCCATCATCCATCCTGCAGCTCTATTTCACACAACATGTAAGTAACATAATGTCTTCTTCATGTTTTTAACGCAGCAGCGTTGAAACCGGTTGAACGCTCGGACATGAACTCACCTCTCCGGTTCAATAAAAGCTGCGTCATATTTACTAAACTAAGTGTGAAAACTTTCTAATACGTTTATTAATTATGGTGTTTTTATTCCTCCCAGACTTCAGATGAGTCTAAAGTTTATTAGAGAGACCGGATAAACGCTGATGATGATGATGAAGAAGAACTCGCTCGCTCTGAATTGCGGCTATCGCAGTGCATTCTGGGACTTGTAGTATCTGTTGTGTTTGCGCTGTTTACCTGCCGTCTAGTTATTACCGAAATTAGATATTGTCTCGCGCTTCAGGTCATTATTTATATCAGAATAAAAGAAGATATAACTCCAACCTACTGGGTGTCCTCCGCTCGATGTTCCGACCCGGCAGTCGGTCATAATGTTTAGGTCAGATTCAGGAACATCTGCAGTCAGAATAATAAAAGAATAAAAAAATCTGATCTGAAACAGGGAATTATTTTAGTTTCACTGTAAAATGAAACTTTGGGTTAGAAGATATTATAATGTCTCTTACTGTAAAAGTATCATTCTGAATATATAACAGATTTTGCTTAAATGAAATCGTATACAACCAACTTTTACCATTTATTTCTACAGAAATAAGATTTTAAAATGTTTTATGTTTTTGTGTTTGTCATGAACCGTTTTTACGGTTATTTACCGTAATCTTTCGGACAAGGTTCACCATATTTTCTGTGATAAAATGCTAGTAACCACAGCTGCTGCTATTTTACCGTAGATTCTACCGACATTTCTTAACAGCGTACCTTCACACGAGCATATGTCTTCATCTCGGCTTCCTTTCTAGCTCCTCATCATCAACTGGATTCTTTTTATTTCCCTCCTCTCCGTCCACCTTTCCGGGTCAGGCAGACTGCTGCTGGACATCAAGCCCGCGTTGCTAATATCTGGCGACGCGGCGGCACCTCCCTCCGCCGTCTGCGGTCTACACTCTACAAAAGTGAGAGAGCAAAAAGGCGCCGGTGAAAAGCAAAGTTGATGGGGACTTGGCAGTCGGCTGGTCATGAGGGCGAGGCCCGGTACTGAAAATGGCAGCTGTCAGGAGATGTGATGCTGAGGACGAGGGGGCGGGGTCACCCCCGACCGTCGCCCTGCTCTGCGTGAGGTTTAGCCCCGTGTGTCAGAGACTCCTGGTCGTCAGAGTAAATGCGGAGCGGCAAGCTTGTCAAGTTGAGTGAGGAGGTTTGTCCTCGCTAAGAGTGGAGTGTGGCTGCTTCGGTGAATCCGTTAAAACCCAGAGATTCTGCGATGTTTCGGTCGGGCAGAACCAACCGTATGAAGATCTCGTCCTTCTCCGCGTCGCTTCCCCACCTACCGCACTGAGGATCTGAAACGAATATGTTCCTGTAAAAGTTAACCCGGAGATCGTAAACCATTAAAATACCATTAAAACCCTTTAATGTCCTCATCAAGAAAAACTTTTTTTTTGCTGATTTTCTTTCTTTGGGGCATAAGCCTATTTTTGAACAGTAACAGAAAATCTTGAAAAAAAGACATGAAACGATTGTTTTTAACCCTTTTTCTTCCTCTTCAGACAGTCACTAATTCTTACTGTTAAATGTGACTAAACCCGTTTATAATCCGAACCAGTTGCTGGGTGGGATATATATATTTATGCTAAAGAGTAGGGGGCCACGGATGGAGCCATGAGGGACACCACAAGTCAAAGGGTCCACTGAGGAGGAGGCATTAACCATGACTGCTGAGAAAGTACTGTTCAATAATTAGAATATATTTGGCCTCTTAAAGCATGTGAGGACTTACTAAACGGAATTATGTAACTTTTTTCAACCAATGAAAAGTCAGAAACAACATCGAACAATTTTACGGAAACGTTGAGCTAATATAATCAAAATGGACTATTTTCATTTTTGACTAAATTATTTGTCATTTTAGAGTACATTTTGAGTTTAAGATATTAAACTGATTAATGCCCCAAAGAAATAAAACTTTCTTTTATTCATTTTTTGACATTTCGAAAATTTCCGAGGAAAACATCAAAGCGTCAAACATTTGAGTTCGACAATAGTTGTTGTTGATGTTTTTGTTTGTGGAGGAGGCCGATGGTTCGGGGCCACAGTCAGACTGTGGGTTACTGAATGCTTCAGTTCTTCTAACTCCATGACGGAAGGATGAAAACTTTTCATCAGGTCACCCACAATGCACCTGGCTTTTCGGCAGCAGCAAGCTTTGAAGATGTCGCCGGTGGATGGAAGACAGATGATCCTATAAATACCCTCAGGTCCGAAATCAATCAATCAAAACCAATTCAGCACTAACAAAAATTGACTAAAACGACAAAGATAAACAACTTAATATCCCCTGTGAGGGCGGCGTTGGTACGACCCAATCCCGGACCCCGACACAAGAAACCCCCTCATAATATCCCATCCCTAACTATTCTCCTTCCTGTTAGTGCCATAACTCAAAAACCATATCATGGATCATTTCCAGATGTTATACCCACAAAGATCTTAGTGTGAGGAAGAACTGGAGTGATTTTTGTAAAAGGTAAGTTGTATGTTAATGACACTAGGGGGAGCTTTATGTAAAAAAAAAGTCTTGGGGCCATAATTTTTCAACCGTTGGTCCAATTTAGTCCAAAGTTGGTGCGAATGAATCGACCCTAGGGGATCCATCTAGAATACATCTGGTTTTACTGGAATACTTCAAATTTTACTCGCTAGGTGGAGCTTTTAACAGAAAACACAGGTTTTTTTTGGATATAACTTCCTTACAGTTTATGGGATGTAGCCCAAATTTGGACTCGAGGAGTTCCGTCTTGTATTCATCACACAAACATTTTACTCCACTATCTAATACTTTTGATATAAAACATGTTAAAAGCTCCATGGAGGATTTGATCCGGCAGCTCAGGAGGCTCCCGGTGGTTCCTCTCCAGAACATTTCTGCTTAAGTAGCGGTTATTGGAAGAGAGTCAAGGAATCCAAAACCACCTCCTCCACAAACAGTCCAACATTCAGTCCAATCTAATAAAAATCTGTTCCTCACGTTCTCCCGCTGCCAAACCGACAATAAAATAATCTCTATGCAAAGACAGGAAGACGGAGGATGATCTCTCATTTATTATTTAGTAACATTGAGTTGCGTTACAATATGGCTCCATCCTGGAAAACCCCCCGAGCGGCGAAGATGAGTCGCGGCTCACGGAGTTTGGACCTGGAGTGTTCGGTCGCTGGGAGGTGAAGACGGCCCACAGTAGATCCACTCGTCATCCATGCATGTGATCCTTCATCTCCACGCGTGGTCCGATTAAAGTTTAATGGCGGCAGCATGTCCTTCTGCGGTCCGATCGTCACAGAACCCGTCCTCCTGCGAGGTTACCTCGGGTGGAACGGCCTTCTGAGTCGTGAGTAAAAAAACAGCGAGTTCTCCTGAAACACGGGGAAAAAGTTCAAAGCGTCCCCTGACAGGCTGGAGGAAACATCGGCAGGTTGAACCGTGAACACAGCTAGTCTTCGTCCCCGTCTTGCTGCGAGCGCCCGGGGCGATTTGGACCGGGGCTGGTGGAACGAGGGGGAGAAGGATTGCGCTTTTTTGCATCGGTGGCGCTGATGAGGTCGGACGGATAATTTGCTGCCAAGTTAAACGACAGCAAGGCCCGGGCACTTCCTTCTTCTTTAAAAAGTGTCTCTGGCCCTCAGGGGACAGGACGCCGCGCCGCAGTCATTAAGCTGTGAGGGGGACGGCGCTCACCAATCAGGGCCCGTCAGCGCTCGGCAGCGCTGCAGCTTGACATGTGAAGCAACAGCTAATCGAATGCCTCGTCCGCTTTGGCTTCACATCAGCGGCCGCGTTCTGGCTGTTGGGTCTCTTTGTCTTTATTTGTTCCACTCAACGTTTGTCCATCTCTGCTGAGCCCATTCAGTCAAACCCAAGTAGACCCAGCTCCGATCACACATTCATGAAGTCTTACTGCACATTAATCTGTCTTAAACTCTTCATTCTGTACATTCCTCTGTCTTAAACTCTTCATTCTGAACATTTATCTGTCTTAAACTCCTCATTCTGAACATTCCTCTGTCTTAAACTCTTCATTCTGAACATTCCTCTGTCTTAAACTCTTCATTCTGAACATTTATTTGTCTTAAACTCTTCATCCTGCACATTTATCTGTCTTAAACTCTTCATTAGACACATTTATCTGTCTTAAACTCTTCAGTCGACACATTTATCAGTCAAACTCTTCATTCTGCACATTTTTCTGTCTTAAACTCTTCATCCTGCACATTTATTTGTCTTAAACTCTTCAGTCGACACATTTATCTTTCTTAAACTCTTCATCCTGCACATTTATTTGTCTTAAACTCTTCATTCTGCACATTTATCTGTCTTATTTGTCTCCTGTCCCCTCCTACCATGACCATGTTTTCCTTTTTTATTAATAAAGTTTCACACTTTCTTCTTGTACTAAGAAAAAGAGATTTGTCAAAATTTGGGTTCTCACAAACTTCTCACGACAACAACAGTTAACCAGCAACGACTTCTTCCTCATCTTCTTCGTTGGTTTTTAGAGACAAAGCATTTCTTCGTAAACTTTCTGCACGTTAAACCTAAATTCCTCTCAAACATAGTCATGGATATTTGGAAACGTTTCCTACGACCCACATGTTTGATTTTACGTTTGAGCCTCTGAGTCCGGCGGAGCAGCTGCGACAGCGAGCGGCGTGTCAATCAACAGATTAAGAAACGTCCTTGAGCAAGGCTGTGAATTCCCACCTTACACACTCATGCAGACTCTGAACAAAATGTTGCTCGTAAAAATGTGGTAAACGTGACGCAACGGTGAAATGAATCAACTTCACGAACACGCCTCAGGACGCCGCGCTGAACTGATGTTTGCACCGGCGGCAAACCGAAGACGTTTTATCAGAGGGGAAGAAGAAAAGGAGCCGCTGAGGCTTGATGGACGACGCCTCCAGCATGAAGGAGAATAAAAGACAGAGAGGTGTGTGTGTGTGAGTGAGGGTGTGTGTGTGAGTGAGGGTGTGTGTGTGTGTGTGTGTGTGTGTGTGTATGTGAGTGTGTGAGTGTGTGCGTGAGTGCGTGTGTGAGTGAGGGTGTGTGTGTGAGTGAGTGTGAGTGTGTGTGTGTGAGTGTGTGTGTGTGAGTGTGTGTGTGAGTGTGTGAGAGTGTGAGTGTGTGAGTGTGTGTGTGTGTGACTGTGTGTGTGTGAGTGTGTGTGTGTGTGTGAGTGTGTGAGTGTGTGAGTGTGTGTGTGTGTGTGTGAGTGTGTGTGTGTGTGTGTGTGAGTGTGTGAGTGTGTGTGTGTGTGTGTGTGTGTGTGTGTGTGTGTGTGTGTGTGTGTGTGTGTGTGTGTGTGTGTGTGTGTGTGTGTGTGTGTGTGTGTGTGTGTGTGTCTGTGTGTGTGTCTCTAAACTCAGAGAGGAAGTATGGACTCACTGTCAGTTATTGAGAAACCAAGTTTGTATTCGAGGCTTTGAGGATAATAATTAAAGTATCTATTCTGTGTTTTTACAATAAAGTATAATATCTCCCCCTAACAAGATAAAAGAAATATTTATCTTTTATTATTTCATTTGGAACTCTGACAGACAGACAGACTGACAGACAGACAGACAGACTGACAGACAGACAGACAGACAGAAGGACAGAAGGACAGACAGACAGACAGAAGGACAGACAGACAGACTGACAGACAGACAGAAGGACAGACTGACAGACAGACAGAAGGACAGACGGACAGAAGGACAGAAGGACAGACAGACAGACAGAAGGACAGACAGACAGAAGGACAGACAGACAGACAGAAGGACAGACAGACAGAAGGACAGACAGACAGAAGGACAGACAGACTGACAGACTGACAGACTGACAGACAGAAGGACAGACAGACAGACAGACTGACAGACAGAAGGACAGACAGACTGACAGACTGACAGACTGACAGACTGACAGACAGACAGACAGACAGATATCTGACAGTAGGTTTATTATAATCCATTTCTCCACACAGACAGTAAATGGACGATGAGTCGAGGGTCAAACTTGCCACATAGTGATGAAATCTTATCTTATCTTATCTGTAATAAAGAGCTAGGCTAGTCTAGAATCCACACGAGCCCTAATCCCCCATGATGCATCGGGCCCAGAGAGATCCTTGACGTCTCACGCAGTGGAAGACGTTGAAAGGCAGATTCTGACACGACTTCATCACCTGGTTCTTCCTCGTCCAGCCCGCCTGAGACGATCTCCCTCTGATCCCATTAAAGATGCGAGCAGAGGCGCCGTCACGGCCAAACCAGCTCCTGGAGGAAGAAAGTCTCCAGACAGATAAAGGCGAAGAAGATCCTCCTTTGTTAATCACTGAGTTCTGCCGTCTTCATACGCCGGCCCCCCGATGCAGGAGGGGAGCCTCAAACACACCGGGAGAGGCGGGGATCAAACATGGATTCTCTTCATTATCTGGAAGAGATTCTTTTGTTAACAAGATAACTGAAAACACTACACTTTAAAAAAAAACTGAAAAAAAAACAGTTAAATTTACGGTAACGGTAAAAAATATGTGGACCATGTAAAAGAAAATACAGTAAATAACCATAAAAACTGATAAAGCGTCTTTTTATTACCTAAAATAAAAGACAATTACAATATTTTCAGACTATTAACCCAGAAATCAACATCATTTCACAAATATTTACCGTATTTTAAGCTAATGTTGTCTATCAAAATTATGGGATGCTATTGTTAAATAGTTAAAGTTGGTTATTTACGTTTTCTTACCAGCAAAATCGTTCATATATACAGAATAATAACTTTACAGTAATAACTTGCGTTGTGACATTATGTCATTGTTCCTTTAATTCTAACAAAAGTTTGTCTTTTCACATTAAAATTATGTTTTTTCTACATATTCTGAACAGAAATAAAGTTTTTTACTGTTTTTTCATTTATGATATTTCACCCTATATAATACAGTAATAATGTTTTTGAAGTTTTTTTACACCATTCTCTGTAATTTCTATTCAATGAACTATTTGACGTAAACAGGTTGACATTAAATGTTTTTTAAAATTGTTATTTACTCGTAATTCGTTACTCGTAAATTTTGACCATATTTTTTTTACGGTGAAATTCTTTCAACCACAGCTGCCGGTATTTTACCGTAAATTTTACAGATCTCTTTTTATAGTGTTGTGTATTGATCATTTACAAATTTTACACCGTCATAGAGCTTTGTGTGAGGAAGAACTGGATTGATTTTGGGAACGATGGGTTGAATATGAATGGGCTGGAGCAGTTCTATATTCTATCATCATATTTTACTCTAGTAGTTCATATTTTACTCACTAGGGTGTTTTTTCTACGAAAAACAAAGTTTTCCAGACAAAACTCAAAAACTATCTCATGGATTATTTTCAAATTTGACACCGTCATAGATCTTAGTGTGAGGAAGAACTGGATTGATTTTGGGAAAGGCCCCCTCCCCGGGAGGAGGAGGGGCCTTTCAACTTCCTTATTTTTGAAGGTGAATAAACATTTTTTTTCCAGTGCGGTGTTTAATCACTGATGAAGACGACGCTGACGACGTCGCTGTAAGGTGAAGCAGCAGAAGACTGTGTGTGCGTGTGTGCGTAATTGCACCGGATGTGATTGATAGATGCTGTTAACTTTCGGGCGAGGCGTTCAATTTCAACTTAGAGTGTCGTCGGTAACAAACAGGTTTTTTCTGAAAAGAGGGAAAACAAGCTAAAATAACTCTCAGAGAGGTAACGATGACTTATAGCTGCTATTAGAGCTCCGCGGATCTTCGTTACCGTGACTGATCTCTTTGGAAGGTTCTCTAATGGTGGCCCCGACTTTTTTTGACGCCTCTTCAATTATTGATGGAGTCCAGTCACCAACAGGAAGTGGCACTGAAATCCAAGAGGCTGCACAGGAAGTGGGTGTTCAATGAGCATCAGTGGACTCAAGAGCATGTCTGAGGAATCTTCTCTGGGATGGACGGATAAAAGTATGTCAACGCGGTCGTCCCCAACAGCAATGGTTAAACAGGATCACCCAGAAGCCACCCAATCCCCTGCGTTGCACAAGAAAATCCCTCTTGATTGAAATGTGAAGTTGTGTCCACGGTATTCTTGGCAAAATAACGAAAATAAACTTCACTAATGAGTAAAATATGAACTATTAGAGTAAAATAGAACATATACATTATATATTACACACATTTGGACTAAATCGGAACAATAGTTCTTATATTAATATGGCCCAAAAAAACATTGGGCCATAATTACATTGTTATTACAGTGTTATTACAATGTTATTACATTGTTATTACAGTGTTATTACAATGTTATTACAGTGTTATTACAATGTTATTACAGTGTTATTACAGTGTTATTACAATGCTATTACATTGTTATTACAGTGTTATTACAATGTTATTACAGTGTTATTACAATGTTATTACAGTGTTACTACAGTGTTATTACAATGTACTAACAGTGTTATTACAGTGTACTAACAGTGTTATTACATTGTACTTACAGTGTTATTACACTGACTAACAGTGTTATTACAGTGTACTAACAGTGTTATTACAGTGTACTTACAGTGTTATTACATTGTTAACGAAGACGATGCTAGATGTGAGAAAAACAAGTGAAGGCCAGTAGAAGAGCTGAACATTTAATCCATCCTTTACTGTGAACTCTTCTGGTACCCTCTTTAGGAACCTATCCCAGCTGACATCGGGCGAGAGGCAGGAAACACCCTGGACATGCTGCCAGTTCATCACAGGACAGAAATAAGAAGTGATGTAAGAACCTGAGAGAGGAAGGAGAAGATCCGGTTTCCTCTATTAGAGCTGTTTTTACCTCTACTGGCTGAAATGAGAGAATAATTATAACTGTCCTGAATTAAAACTCCTCTCTGGGTTTCTAATGGGATATCGCCAATGCAACCTTCCTCCCTCTTCCTCTTCTTCCTCCCTCTTGTTCTTCTTTTCTTCTTCTCCTTTGAGCTTGCAGCTGGTTTGGTTTCTGGTTTCTATTCTCTGCTTTCTCTCCTGTAAAGTCATGAATGTTTCAATCAGAGGAGAAGAAACGATGAAAGATTCCTTCTGACAGACGATGTTTGATAACGAGTCTATTAGAACGTCTTCAGGGCGATTGAGATCAAAGAGGGACGAGGAAGATCACGGCTTGGACACGCCTCCTCAGTATGTTCTTGTGCTTCTACCCAAAATATAAAATCTAAATATGAGGAAGAACAAAAAAGAAAAATTCCAGTTGTCTAAACTTAGTTCCTTCAATCTATTTTGGCCTTGTCAGAACAACCTGCGTGCTAACGGTTGGGTCTAACGAGCCGTCATCAGAACACAAAGGAAGACTGGAGATGAGAGTTGACCTCGTTTATAGGGTGGTACCATCTGAGGTGGTGAAAGAGTTCTGTGAGCCTGGTTGGCTCATAGAACTATTATCACAGTAACATTTAAATTATGATCCCCTGAAAGGGAATTTTTAAATTCACGTTTACCTCAGGAGAGATCCTACATATTTCCGTGTGTCTGGATTGGGTGAGAGAGGACATGCAGTTGGTCGGTGTGACAGGTGATCTGCTGTGGAGACCCCTGAAGGGATTTTTAGTTGTGAAGTTTCTCCACATCATCTCCGTTCCTTCACCTGTGGGGGGAGGAGGGGCCGCAGATCGCGACCCCGGCTGGAGGCGAGGACCGAGGAAGGGGATCCTTCCCACAAGGTCGGCCCTCGCCTACCGAGAAGATATTTATCGCGTTATAACTTAGTTATTATCTTGTTCTTCCTCTTTCTCTTCGACTTTTTGCCACTTCAGCCCAAAACCATAAAAAAAAAAACTCTGTTAGGTTTGAGTTACAGGCTAGGACTTATTTCTACGCACTGCACCTTTAAGTCGTGTGTTTTTATAGATTCAAAAAGGAGATAAATCTATGAAATATTTTATCACATAAGCGACTCTTTCCTTCCATCTGAAAACGGGGAAAAACAATAAGGTCGTAGGTTTTACGCAGCTTTTGTCTGGGATCTCTGGGGTTTGAGGATTTTGACAGGAATGTTGTTTGTTTGGCTTTTTGTCAAGGTTTAATCTTTTGATTGCGCTTCAACACTCCACTGCTTCCATAAATCACTGTTTTAACTCTCCGCGTCTCCTGCAGCCTCAAGGATCCGTGACAAATTCATGCAGTACAACTATTTTCTCAGGCCGCTGGATTCTCACAAACATGAACATTGAGTAAAATAATGGATATTTGTCTTCTTCTCTGTTTTTGTCTGACAGGGCCCGGTTCAGGATCCAGACAGTTTGCGACTGAAACTGAATGGCGTGAAGAAGAATTAACATTCTAATTAAAATCCAATTAGACTGTGATTTTCCAGATAATTATACCCGTGTGTGGCTGTTTCTCTGGACGGCTCAGATTTGATGAGGTGTGTTAGCGATAATTAGCGCGCTGATGTGGAGCCGTGTGACGGCGCTGTTTCCATAACGAGAGCAAATAAAGGATACACATTTATGGAACTCGTTTCATGGGGTTTGAGTGATGGAGTCATAGTTTGAGTTACAAAGTGAGAAGACATCCCAAGATAAAAGCTGAAAAAAAAATAAACCACTGATCAGCCAGAATATTAGAACCAGTAGCTGGTTGTAATGTTTTGGCTCATATTCTGATTGATAAAGTGAGAGGACATCCCAATATAAAAGCTGAAAAACAATAAAAAAAAAACCTCATTAGACAAAACATTAGAACCACTAGCTGGTTCTAATGTTTTGGCTGATGTGTGATTGCTATAAAGTGAGAGGACATCCCAAGAGTTGAAAACAATAAAAAAAACAAACGCATGAGGTATATGATCATTACTTATGAAAAAAAAAATTTTACATATTATCTATTTTTTACAGTGTAGAGTTCCACAGCGGCTGTGTGGTTTTTCACTTTCCGGTGCCGGCCAGGGTTTCATACTGAATCCACAGCCTGAGGTCACATCCTCTCACCGCGGCACAAACCTCGTTCCAACAGGTGATCAGATAAGAACATGAAATAAGAACACACCGGGTTCTTCCTCCTCAGGTAACTCCTAGGAATCACGACCTGAAGAAACGAATCTGCGGAATTTACCTGAGGGGGTAAACTGACGCCAGGAGTTACAAAACATCAGGAGTCACTTGTTCGCCGATTTGAGTCAGAGCGAGACATTCTGGCTGGAGATGAAGGCGACTGTGTGAGGAAGACTATTCAGTCTAAATTCATTTTCCAGATTTGAACCCTTTCTTTACGATACCCCCATTTTTTTTCGATGACAAAAGGTGATTATTATTATGGTCTGTTTGTATGGAACAACGGTTTGCAAACCAAGACTCCATAATCATGATTACTATTATTATTATTATTTTTAATCAGTGATAGCAATAAAATAGAAAAATTATAGTTTTAGTGGGGGACATTTTTGTCCTTCACCTGCTATAAGTAACAATTTTTTATTTAAGAAGTCAATAATTTACATTTTCAAAGATCTGACTATATGCATCCTTTTTTCTTAAATTGACGTGAAATACATCCGTGTCAGGAAAAGAAAGGGAGAAGACAAAACTGTCAGAAGGGCGGAGACGTTTTCTCAACGAGTTTTCTTGTTTTCTTAAAAAGGTTGCCTCAGGCAGCTTCTTTTTCTGAGCATCTGATTTTCACAGAACTACATCTGCAGCCACTTCCTGTTTTCACTCTACGGACAGACTTTTCTGTTTGGCTCCAGAGCGACTGTTCTCTCTGCTCTGAAGCGAGCTCTGGATTCCTCAGGCCGAAATGAATCCACTTCTTGAGAGGCTCTCAACTCGCATAACATAAAATCTAAAAAAAAACCCAATTGCTTAAAAAAGTGGACAACTTTAATATCAACCCTTTTATGTCATTTTGAGTCACTATTTCTTACTGAAAAATGAGACTGGACCTGTTTATCATGTGACCCAGGGACAGAGTGTATATGCTAAAGAGTAAGGGGCCAAGGATGGAGCCATGGGGGACGCCACAGGTCAAAGGGAGGAGGAGGAGGAGGATGAGGAGGAGGCATTAACCGTGGCTATTGAAAAATATTTTTCTTTTGTATGAAACATGCTAGACAAAAACGTTGAGCTTAACTAATTAAAATAGACTATTTTCCCAGAAATACAATTTTCTTTTTAATGAACTGTTTTAAAATAAGTTTAATGCATATAAGTCCCAAAGAACTAAAATGTGCAAAGAAATAATTTTTTCATATTTTTTTCTTGGTGAGGAGACTAAAGGGTTAAAGGATTCTTTTCTGTGCAAGGTTGCTTAGCAAAAAAATTGTTTGTTTCTTTTTAAAGTGCAATAAAGTTTTTAGATTTTTGGTTTCTTATAGAGGCTAAATTAGGAATCACTCCTCCCCACAGCAAAATCTGAGGATTTAATTTAACTCACACAGACTTAAACCTGACTTTATATTATATCTCACCCATTCTGAGCAGAAGTTACTCGTTGAATAGTGTGAATAATAATGAAATAATAGTTATTTTATCATTAAATGAGTAAGTTAACTGAAGTTAAGATTCTTAATATTTCATCCAATACTATAAATGAATAAAACCACGTTTTACCGTTTTTTTTCCGGTCTTAAATACTCCTTATATTACCTATTTATTACGACAGGCGCCTTTAGCGCTCAGGTTTCCGAGCTTCAGTGGAGCCCCTGAACGCACCATTACTTTTCTGTCTGTACTTTAGCCCTGGTGAGAAGTTTACTGCCGGCGGTTCTTTAGATGATCTAATATACGTGCAATCGGGAGTCTGACCGGTTGAGGAAGGAAGTGAGTGAAGAGTGAGTCAAGAAGATGAAGAAACCGACGATGACGTCATCGACGTGATTTCCTTTATTTACGTCCGTTAAAACTTTTCGGTTATGAAGCTGGTGACACAGCGGGATGTTCGTGTCATAACCTTCTGTCAGACGACATAAGGGTTGTTTCTGGTTGCTTTGGAACTTCTTCGAGGGTCTCTAGAGACAGAATGTTGGAGAAGTTGTCACGTAAAGTCTCCGCGGAGGTCGGAGGGAGGCGGTGGACTTTAGCGGTGGGTGCGGTGGTCGTCCTCGGGTTGATGTCTTCCTGTTGCCGGGCAGAAGAAGCTTCCTGTCACGGAGCTTACGACCTCTACTTTGTTCTGGACAAGTAAGTCAGATAAATGTTCGTGTGTCTGTCTGATCGTGCAGAAAGTAAAAACAAATCCGTAACAACGAGTTCTAAATGGTGGGGTGGGACCTGACGCAGGAAGTGACACCCTTTACATAACCTGTGACCTATGACCTTTACCCTGTAGTCACTGCACACATCTGTGCTACTGCATGGAAGTTTTGATAGTTGCCAGTAAAGATGGAGACCACAGGGTAACAGAGTGTTGGAACAGGGCCGTACAGAGACCTGCTGAGGGTGGGGTGCCCAAAGTTAGAAACGGGCACATGGTTTTTTTTCTCGAAATTCTAACACTTTCAACTATTAAACTATTTCAAACAGTTTATCTCAGGTGAGACTGTGAAATAAAACATAATGCATGTTGAATGTTCGGGTTTAAGTCCGGTTTGGATCAAGTCAGAGATCGTCAAAGTCGGGTTCGGGCGTGAAATCAAATTCATGGATGAAATCAAACAACACGACGCTTAAATATGGAGGCCGGGATCGATAAGTATTTTTGGACTTGGGTTAACAGGTTTATCAACTCGGGTTAAGTTTGAACGGGTGGATATGAGAGTGAGTGACTTCTTTCGGCTCTTTTCCTTTTTTAGGGGGGGGGTCGCCAAAACAGATCGTATCGTTCTGGCTTAAATATATATATATATTTTTTTTACGTCGGATGCCCTTCCTGACACAACCCTCCCATTTATCCGGGCTTGGGACCGGCATTAGATGAGGCTGGGTCCTACGCTAGATTTCTGTCACGCCCTCTTTTGACAGGGATTTGAACCCCCAGTCTGCTGGACCAGAGTCAGTGCAAAAACTGGAGACCAGTGGTCCTATTATGCACAGACTATAAAAAACTGTCCAAGGTTCTCTCTAATAGACTGAAGGTTTTTATTGAGCTGCTGGTTGGTGCTGATGAGGTCAATGATTGACAGCCTGTTTTTAATGAGAGACACTTTTGATCAGTGCAAGTTATATGACATCATCACGGGTATCGTTGGATTGACCAGGAGAAAGCGTTTGATCGTGTAGACCACGCCTTCCTGTTTGCTACACTGCAGCAATTGGGGTTGACGCACAGACAGGAGACCAGGGTCAAAGGTCACCAGGTTTTTACCCACTCCTGGTACAGATTGTTCCTCGGAATAAATGTATCTATCGTTTTTGTAAATGAACGATGTAATTAGTAGTACTAGGTTTTAAGACCGTAGAGGGGGAGGAGCTCTCAGTGATTCTGTTCAGTAAAGATGGTTCAACTGACACGAGGAAACTCAACAAACACACCGGTGGGGGGATGATTACAGGAAGGGGGAGGGAATAAAAGTAGGTGACAGACCGCAAACATTTGAATAAAGGAGAAACGGAAGGAAACAAAGAGAAGAAATGAAGGAATGAAAGGACATATTATTTATACGTCTACATTATTATTTTGGTACCACTTAACAGCAAGACTACCTTTCTAACGGATTTTATAAAGTATAAAATATCAGTGTGTCACTATTTGGCAATATCCAGTCAGCAGTATTGGTAAGTGAGCCCACTATTTGGCAAGCATCAGGTCTCTGATAGCCTTTATAGCTAACAAGTTATAGCAGCTATTTCGTTTTGCAACTTAATTAGTAAACTCTTTTTATGTTTTGGACGTTTTAATCAGTTTTTATCATTATTTTAATTTTTTTTGTTTTAGGGTTTAATATTTAATTGTTTTTATAGTAGTTTTAAAAAAAATTGTTATATAGTTTTTACAACCTCCAGTGTTTCTTCTTTACATTTTTGGGAGATATATGAAAAGGTTTCCTCAGCTCAGTCCACTTCCTGTTTTTATATTTCCTTTTTTTATAGTTGTAATTATAGTAATTGTTTTTCAAAGTTTTTTTTTATATCCTGTTTTTATAGTTCCTGTTTTTGATTGTTTCCTTATGTGTAGATGTTGGTGATTGGGGATAAAGGGGAAAGTGTGTTTATTGTGTGTTTTCTGAGATATGAAAAGGTGCTATATAAATAAAGTTTAATTGAAAATTTAATTAAAACCTTTTGTTTATCTTCTGTGAACTTTTTTCTCATTTCAGGTCCGGAAGCGTTACTGACAACTGGTTTGAGATTTACTCGTTTGTGAAGAACCTGACCGACAGATTTGTGAGGTGAGAAAAGTTTTTATAGGTTCAGACTAGAATTACAGGCTTTTATAACGTTAATAGTTTTTTAATACAAAAACAGTCCCTTTTTTTTTTCTTTTTTTTTTTGCACGTAATCCTTTAAAAAGATGAAACCCGATTGAAACTTTCGGCTTGCGTAACGTTTGAGCGGAGCGGCGGCTGCCAGCACAGTACAGACGGCGGCGGCGGCGGCCCAGCCAGAACCGAGTGGTTGGTTGTGGGAAAATAGCAAAAGGCAGCAGGTGGGAGTGGGAGGCAGAGAGGAGCAGTCTTCTGGGCTGTGAGGATGGCCATTTGCACCGGGGGGTCCGGCGCCACACTTTCCCCTCGCTCCGGCGCCGCGCGAGCGTCTGACAGGCAGACAATGTACAGTAGAGCAGGAGAACACCGGAAGGCTACCGGCTCAATCTGCTGAACAATGATCGCTCGCCATCGGCTCTTCTGTTCCGCCATGTGGAACAAACTGGACCTCTTCATCGACCACCCGCCCCCCTGAAGAAGAAAAATCCCACCACCACCCACCAAGGACCGAGATGTCCTTGGCATCAGTGCTGCGCTAAAATCCTTACGTTGAGTCGCCGCCCACCTTTACGGTCTGTGGCGTAAAAGCGCCGAGACTTCAGGCCGCGCAGGAAACCGGGCGACAGGAAGTGGATGTCAGCAGCCGCATACATCCACTTCTTGGTTGGATGGATGGATGAATGGATGGATGAATGGATGGATGGATGGTTGGATGGATGGATAAATGGATGGTTGGATGGTTGGATGGATTGATCGATGGATGGTTGGATGGATGGATGGTCGTATGGATGGATGATGGATGATTGTATGGATGGATGAATGGATGGTTGGTTGGATGGATGGATGGTTGGTTGGATGGTTGGATGGTTTGATGGATGGTTGGATGGATGGATGGATGAATGGATGGTTGGATGGATGGATGGATGAATTGTTGGATGGATGGATGAATGGATGGCTGGATGGATGGTTGGATGGATGGTTGCATGGATGGTTGTATGGATGAATGAATGGATGGATGGTTGGATGGATGAATGGTTGGATGGTTGGTTGGTTGGATGGTTGGATGGATGGTTGGTTGGTTGGTTGGTTGGATGGATCGATGGAGGGATGGATCGATGGAGGGATAGTTGGATGGATGAATGAATGGATGGTTGGATGGATGGTTGGTTGGGTGGATGAATGGATGGTTGGTTGGATGGATGGATGGTTGGATGGATGGATGAATGGTTGGATGGATGGATGGATGTATGGATGAATGGTTGGATGGATGTATGGATGAATGGTTGGATGGATGAATGGTTGGATTGATGGATGGTTGGACTCTTACTGCGTTCCCTGACAAATTTGGCCGTGTGGCCTAAATATAGTGCGGTGTTTGCGGGGGAGGGCAGCGACTTGGCCGTGTGTCATGTGGGTGAGAAGAATCATCACCTCTCCTTTTGCTCCAGAACTCCAGAACTCCAGAACTCCAGAACCGACGCAAACAATCGTCTGATTGTTGGCAGAAACTTTTTTTCACTCTGACTGCGTTAGAAGAAGAAGATCACATGCAGCCGTAAACAGAACAACTGTTTCTCCGCATTATGTCTCTGCCAAATACCTACTTCCTGCTGGTAATTTACCCATAATGCACCTGTGTTGGCCACCAACGTCTGCTGGTGTTGATGATTCTTTAGACCTCTGTGGTCAGGGACACATCACGCACAGTTACAGTTGCAGAGTCAGCATCTGTTTAACAGGATGTTTATATCTGACTCATTGACACAACCTGTTTCCTGAATGTTTTCCTGTTGCTCCACAGGGGGCGTGGCTTAAAGCAGTGTTCATTATTAATACTTGTTCAACTGTCTCGAACTGTCAGCTGGGATAGGCTCCAGTCCACGTGAACCTGAATGAGTGAATGAATGAACTAATGAGGGAATGGATGGATGAGTGAGTGAATGAATGAAAGAATGAGTGAACGACTGAATGAATGAATGAGTGCATGAAAGAATGAGTGAATGGATGAATGAATGAATGAATGAGTGAATGGATGGATGAGTGAATGAATGAGTGAATGAATTAATGTGGGAATGGATGAATGAATGAGTGCATGAAAGAATGAGTGAGTGAATGAGTGAACGAGTGAATGAATGAATTAATGAGGAAATGGATGAATGGATGAGTGCATGAAAGAATGAGTGAGTGAATGGATGGATGTGTGAGTGAATGAATGAGTGAATGAATGGATTAATGTGGGAATGGATGAATGAATGAGTGCATGAAAGAATGAGTGCGTGAACGAATGAATGAGTGAGTGAATGAATGAATGAGTGAATGGATGAATGAGTGAATGGATGGATGAGTGAGTGAACGAATGAATGAGTGCATGAAAGAATGAGTGAGTGAACGAATGAATGAGTGAATAGATGAATGAGTGAATGAATAAGTGAATGGATGAAAAAGTGAATGGATGATTGATGAATGAATGAATGAATGAGTGGATGAAGGAGGCATGAATGAATGAGTGAACTCGTTTACACCTGGCTTCAGTTTTTCACACGTCCTTCTGTGTGTGGATTGAGGGAATCCGACATTCGTGGTGATTTTATGAAGTAAGGGAGGAGAAAACGTGGATAAATATTTCCGCTCCGTTCAAGGAGTTAAATGTTGTGTTTTAGTCTTTTTCATGTGAGTTTTTTCTTTTCCTCTTCAGCCCCAGAATGAGAGTTTCTTTCATCGTTTTCTCGGGCAGAGCGACCGTCCTGCTGCCGCTGACCGGAGACAGGTGTCGTACATTAGCTTTTTTTATCAGCTATTTATATCCAGGAAAAAGACGATTGTCCATGTGATAGTTTCATTTATGATTTATGATTTATGATTTATGATTTATGATTTATGATTTATGATGTTATACCAACATAGGACAAAGTGGATGGATTTTGGGAAAGGTCAATTGCGTATTCTAACCACTAGGGGAGCTTTATCTAAAAAAATCACAGTTTTCAGGCCATAATTTCTCGACCGTTTGTACGATAAATCCAAATTTTGTTGCATATGAATCAAGTCAAGGAGATCTCTCTTGTAAATATCATGTTTTACTCTCAAAGTTGATATTTTACCCACTGAGGGGAGGTCATTGAACCAAAAAAACGCCATTTTTCGGACATAACTTCACTCTGGGATCTGATCCTAGAGCAGACCGCTGACTTCATAGAAATAGTTAGGTTGAGTCCCTATTTACTGTTTGAGATTATTAATGAGTCACATTTAATCTGAGGAGTTCAATCAGAGGAGATTGATGGGGCTCATAACTTCTCCTCGTCCTCATCTTCATCAAATTCGCTCCTGGGATCAATAGCCAGAATTCTGATTTGATTTGAAGCAAATTCCAACCATTCTTATTTTGTGCGTTTAAAGATACGAGATAGAGGAGGGTCTGGTGCGGCTGCGGGAAGTGAACCCCGCGGGCGAAACGTTCATGCACGAAGGAATCAAAGCGGTTAGTTGACCCCGCCCCCCTCACCATCATCTAAAGGCTCACGTTACGGGCGAATCCCATCAAAAGCTTGTGGTTTATTTTTGACTCCGAAGGCCTCGGCTCAGATACAAAACCAGTCCACCAAGTCCTCCAGCATCATCCTGGCGCTGACGGACGGGAAGCTGGGGGTTTACATCCATGAGCTCACAATCCAAGAGGTGAGGCTGGTCATGTGACACGTTTTCATGAATATGGTTGAATTCACCGGTACTCCTATCACTTATTAGTACAAACGGAATCGTCTTTCTTCTCGTTTCTCCTCCTGACTTCTTGTTTTGCTCTGCAGGCTGAGAAGGCGAGGAAATTCGGCGCCCGCGTTTACTGCGTGGGTATAATGGACTTTGACGAGCAGCAGGTAAGAACTTTACTTCACTCAAGAACAATTACATTTTATGACATAAAGGAAGCCACGCGCGCTCAACGAGCCTCTGCATGTGAGGAACAGCCGTGGATTAAAGGGATATTACAACTAAAAGTGCCATCGGTATCCAAAAGTTAACGGCAAAACTACAAAGTGTATCATTTTTTTTTTAATCCCAGTTAATTTAAAGGTATCCTTTATCTTAAATCTTAAATAAGAATTGTCATTTGTGCTATTTTTTTTATTTTTTAGTTTATTACAAGCTTATTAGACTTTTTCAGTTCGACACAATAATAAATATGAGCGTAACGATTCACGTTTTGTTGAAAAACGATCAAATCAAATGGATGGAAAGTCAAAATATACAATATAAATCGTCGTTTTAAAGACACGCCTTTATTTTGAAGTCACTTCCAGCGTTTCCCGTACACAGGCTCCTCCCCCTGAACGTTAGCGTTCACTTTGGCGGATAAACCCGTTCTTCTAATGACAGATAAAGACTTCCAGGTTCAGTCTGAATTATTACTGCCTCACCAAAAATAATGTGGAAAAATAATTAGTGCTCGGCCTGTTAGCTCAATGCTAACATATAGTGGGAATTGCCATATACATGCTAATGTCGTTAGCATTAGCATAAACTAGTTTGTACATTATATGATTTCACTACACATATATTTGTCAGTAAAACAAAGAGTTCCATCCCATAATATGACAGCAGCAGTAAACTTCCTGTTTACTAACCTCCTTCTTGGAACCAACAGCTCATCGATATTGCCGATAACAAGGACCTGGTTTTCCCAGTCAAAGACGGATTCCACGCGCTCAAAGGCATCATCAATTCTGTGAGTGTTCCTACTTCCTGTTGGTCCGCGAGCGCGTTTCTGTCTAGGGATGAAGGAATAAGTTGATTTAGAGCAGTTCAATCTGGAATATGATTTGAGCCGCGAATCAATTCGCCGAGGTCAGCGCTTTTATTTTATTTCATTTTTTTGACACCGCTCCCTTTTTTCTTTCTTTTTTTAAGATAAATAACAAAGTAGTTCCTTACTTATAGAGCAAGAAGTTTGTGGCAGCAACCGAACAGCAAGGAAGAAACAGAAATAGCCGTTAGCGCTATCACGCTAACACTCAGACGGGGGCGAAATGTCCGTTTTTTTTTCTCAGACATTCATAGTTTTCGTCTAATATTTGATCAAAGAACCAACCAATCAGTTTGTCTAATGTTTGACATGTGAGGATAACATTCCCCTTTCTGGATTAAATCAATCTTTGAACTGATTTGACTTTAAGAAGTTTAACGGCAGAAAATTTTGATAAAGTTTTTATATTTTTCCATTATTTAAGTCTATTTTCTTAAAATATAATCATATATTATTTGCGTCAGTCACATGACGTCCTCTTCACGTGCTTTTATTGTGTCGAGACACCAAACTCAGAACAGCAGCAGCACTAAAGTTTAGTCAATGCTTTTACTTTGAAACTATCACTGAGAGGTTCGGACCCCGGAGCCAGCTGGCCCATCAGAACCCACCCTGTCAGATGATGTTGTAATCAGTGAGGAGCCTCAAACAGCGTTTGTGTGAAGGTTCTCCTCCCCTGCCAGTTAATTACTGGTACTTTCCGTTTGCTGCAGCCTCTAAGTTCTGTCCGCCAACGAGGCTTTTTAAAAAAAACATCTTTATTTAAAGGCGACACATGTACGCCAGTCTGAGCCCGGCGTTCTGTGGAGCTCACACTGACCTCGGAGGTGGAGTCCACAAGGCCAGCAGTGTTTAGTGTTTTCAGGCAGCAGCCCGCGGGCGTGGTCCGGTTCTGTTGTGTGGTTCTGATCACAGCAGCTCTGACTGATGAGGTTTCAACAAACAGGTGGGCCGAAAGTCTGCAGCTCTGCCTCTCACAAACTATACATTTATATAAAGTGCTGAATATAATATTCCATTTGGTCAAAGTGATGACCCTAAATTTTTCTGTACTGCACCTTTAAACATTGTCTGCTCTGATGAACACTCCGGCTTGTATTTCTTCATCTTTAAATACTCTAGAAGACTCTGAAAAGATGCTTTTATGTCTTGGTGAGTAAAAACCGCTGATCTGTTTGTGCGGAGCAAAGAAAAAACCTTTATTTATACGAGAGCGTATAAGAAGCCCGTGACTGAAGCCCACATAAGGAGGTCCATCACTCTGAGTGGAGAGAGTGCTGAGTGCTGGGTGGAGGAGCGGAGCTCGGAGATGCTTCATGCATTCTTCTCTGGTTTGTAATCCTGGACCTCTGAGTCGTTGGCCTCCTCGCTCCTCTGCTGGATTGTGAGGATCAGAACTCATCTGTGCAGGATCCACTCCGAGTCTGTGACCAGCACCACTAAACTCACAGAGAGAGGGAGGGGGGGGGGGAGAGGGAGAGGGTCAAAGTACAGAGAAGGGAGGGAGAGAGAGAGGGAGAGAGAGAGAGCGCGGAAGACAGAGAAAGAGGGAGGGAGAGAGAGAGCGAGAGAGAGAAAGAGGGAGAGAGAGAGAGAGAAAGAGGGGGCGAGAGACAGAGAAAGAGGGAGAGAGAGAGAGGTGGAGACAGAGAACAGACTTCTATATTTTCAGTTATCTTGACCTGAATTACTTCCACTAAATGACTAATCCGCCCTGGCGGTTTCAGAAGCCCCGCCCACCTCTCACGGCTCTGACCGAGAGTTTTGGAGCGACGCCTCGGTTTCCCTCCAGATGTTTGTCACAACATCTCAGAGAAACTCAGGCCTCAGATCCGTGTTTAAAACTCTGACCCCTAGAACCCAACAAACCACTTCAGCCCAACACCAGCAGGACGTCAGGACCAGTTTGGACATTATTGTCTTTTAAAGACAATAATTATATTTATATATATATATATATACTGTATATTTTTATATACTGTATATTTATATACACACTCAAACCAAAAAGAAAAAAATCACCTGTAGATTAAAATACAGGATTAAAGTGCCTGCAAATATAAAGAAAAAGGAATATATCATCTTTTATGGCGGTTTAAAGAGGTGGGCTTTGATGTCCTCAGTCGAGTTTGAAGATCTTCCTCATTCTAAACATTTTTAGACTTCTTCTCCTTCTTCTTCTTCTTCTTCTTTTTCTCCTTCTCCTTCTTCTTCTTCTTCTTCTTCTTCTTCTTCTTTTTCTCCTTCTCCTTCTCCTTCTCCTTCTTCTTCTTCTTCTTCTTCTTCTCCTTTTTTTCCTGGGGTTCTCGCCGAGGCAGTAATTACACGGGGAAAGTGGCGGCAGAACCGGTTCGGCCCGGCTGTCACCCTCCAGCCCCCTCCTCTCCTTAACGCTTCCGTGTCAAAACCCTGACACCCCCTCCAGCATCTGACGAAGGCGCCCTGGACGGCGTCCTCTTCCTCTCCTCAGATGGAAGTTGGAGCCGACATCAAATGAAAGCCTCAAGTGGGCCGGATTGCCGTTAATATGCTCCTTTTTACCGACTGTGTCGGGGGATTTGCATAGTTTGTCCTTTGTTGATTTATTTAATCATGGCGGCGAGAGCGGCGCCGTGGCGGCGGCCTCACCCGGGCCTCTTTATATGATAATGCAGCAACTGCCAGCGTTTTAATACAACTCACAAATGTAACAGTCCTGCATAATTTTCCCATAAAGCCTCACACAGCTGCCGCTCTTCCTCGCCTCGGATGTTCTGCGCCCTCCTTTAGCCGCCAGGACCCCCCCCCGTTCAGCGAGAGCGAGACATTACTCAGGTGTTGCGCCCTAATCTTTCCTCTAAACTTGACAGAGCTGATAAGGAGCGGGACTTGATGTGTTTATCTTCAGCCCTCCAGCGATGATGTTCCCATTTCATTTTGATTTCTTTTTTTTTCTTCTCCTCATCCTCAGATATTGAAGCGATCGTGTACAGAGATCCTGAGCGTGGAGCCCTCCAGCGTCTGCGTGAACGGTGAGTCCCCCCGCACCTCTGTCCCCCGACTTATGTCATCGCCTGAGATCGTGCGGAGACGTCGTTCGTTCAGAGAGACGGCGATGAGGAAAGTCTGCTTGGAGACACGGAGGAGATCTTCCTCCACCCAAACCCCCCTGGGGATTTATGAGCTTTTGTGGGAAAATACTTTTATGTCTGATCCTGCCATCCATCTCAAACTGCTGCTTCATCGCGTTTACCAGGGATACCCCACCTTTTTTTTCCTTTTTCTTTTTTTTCACGATCAGCCATAACATTATAACCACCTCTTTAAAATCCTTTAATGTCGGTTGTCAAAAAAATGTGACTGGACTTGTTGATAATCCGAACCCGTGGCAGCGTGTGTGTGCTAAAGAGTAATGGGGCCAAGGATGGAGCCCTGGGGGACACCACAGGTCAAAGGGGCCTTTGAGGAGGCGGTATTAACCACGGCTATTGAGGCGCCACTGCAACGAGATTGTCGAAGTTGGATTTCACCTGGTGGTTGTAATGTTTTGGCTGATCCCCGCACACACAGATTTCCCTTGCAATGAGCTGAAAACAGCCCGTAGTGTCAGATGTGGTCAGCGGGCACTCTGAGGGGCTTCAAGTGATCCTTCAGTGGTTAACTAGGTTGGTTTATTGAACTTCCTGTGGTCGGCGCCTACCACAGGAAGTGGCCTATTAGATAGACCGTCCTTAGAGGAAGAGCGAGTCTCATATTTCAGTCTGTGGTTGCTGCAGAGAACCAACACCAGACCGAACATCTCTGTGATGAAGGTTGTCTCCGTACTTAGACGAGGGTTAAAAGTTGTCGACGGCGGCGTGGAGAATGCGGGCGTCGATCCCGCTTCCTCTCGCATGCGAAGCGAGCGCTCTACTGTTTGAGCTAATCCCCCTGCTGAGAGGAAGACTCTCCTGCGACATATTTGTCAGAGAGCTGATCTGCAGGAGGGAGAAGTTCCATAAGAGAAGGTTAAAATCAGAGTTGTCGACGAGGATGGGATTCGAACCCACGCGTGCAGAGCACAATGGATTAGCAGTCCATCGCCTTAACCACTCGGCCACCTCGTCTGGTGGGTTCACTCAACTTCCTGTTTGGACTCTGGCTGCGTCCTGCAGCGTAGCGTCGGTCCTCAGAGGGACAGCGAGACGAGATCAGTAGAAGACAAACATCAGACTCATTTCTCCTGCATGACTTCTGAAATCCCACTGAATCAGTGGGAGGAGCTTGTTTCCGCTTAAATCACAGCTGATGTTTGCGTCCTATCGTGTGAGTGTATGTGTGTCTTTGTGCGTGTCAGTGTGTGTGTTTGTTTATAAGTGTGTCTGTGTGTGTATGTTTGTTTGTGTCTGTGTGCATGTGTGTATAATTGTGTCTGTGTGTGTGTGTATGAGTGTGTCTGTGTGTGTGTATGAGTGTGTCTGTATGTGTGTGGGTGTATAAGTGTCTGTGTATGTTTGTTTGTGTTCGATGTGTGCATGTGTGTGTGTGCATGTGTGTATAAGTGTGTCTGTGTGCATGTGTGTATAAGTGTGTGTGTAATCCTTCATTTTTTTACAGTCGTGAACTTCACTCAGTGAAATCTGTGTGAAGGTTCTGGCTGTTAGACCCACTGGGATTACCGGTCCTGTTTACACAGAACTTCCTGCTCCCGGTCTTATCTCCCGTGTGTTTACATTCCACAGAGACCTTCGACATCGTCCTCAGAGGGAACGGCTTCACACTGGGCCGCAGCGGCGAGGGCGTCGTCTGCAGCTTCATAGTGGGCCAGCAGACCATCAGTGAGTGTTTGAACCCACAACCTCCTGTTTACAGGAGGAACGTGAACTTCATGTCACTGAACACAGCTCTGACATTTTATAATGACCTTTGAACAACCAAGAGGCCAAATGTAGAGTTATTCATTCATTCATTCATTCGTTTCATTCATTCATTCATTCATTCATTCATTTGTTTCATTCATTCGTTTCATTCATTCATTCATTCATTCGTTTCATTCATTCATTCATTTCATTCATTCATTCATTCATTCATTCATTTCATTCATTCATTCATTCATTTCATTCATTCGTTCATTAATTTGTTTCATTCATTTGTTCGTTCATTCATTCATTCATTCATTCATTCGTTTATTCATTATTTCATTTTGTTCGTTCATTCATTCATTTATTTGTTTAATTTGTTCGTTCATTCATTCTTTCATTCATTCATTTGTTTAATTCGTTCATTCATTCATTCGTTCGTTCGTTCATTCATTCGTTTTCATTCATTCGTTTTCATTCATTCGTTTGTTCATTCATTCATTCATTCATTCATTCATTCGTTTCATTCATTCATTCATTCATTCATTCGTTTCATTCATTCATTCATTCGTTTCATTCATTCATTTCATTCATTCATTCATTCATTTCATTCATTCGTTCATTCATTTGTTTCATTCATTTGTTCGTTCATTCATTCATTCATTCGTTTATTCATTATTTCATTTTGTTCGTTCATTCATTCATTTATTTGTTTAATTTGTTCGTTCATTCATTCTTTCATTCATTCATTTGTTTAATTCGTTCATTCATTCATTCGTTCGTTCGTTCATTCATTCGTTTTCATTCATTCGTTTGTTCATTCATTCATTCATTTGTTTCATTCGTTCATTCATTTGTTTGTTCATTCATTTGTTTCATTCTTTCATTCATTCATTCATTCGTTTGTTCATTCATTCGTTTTCATTCATTCGTTTGTTCATTCATTCATTCATTTGTTTCATTCATTCATTCATTCGTTCGTTCGTTCGTTCGTTCGTTCGTTTGTTCGTTCGTTCGTTCGTTCGTTCGTTCGTTCGTTCGTTCGTTCGTTCGTTCGTTCGTTCGTTCATTCATTCATTCATTCATTCATTCGTTCATTCCTTTATGTCCCTGAGGAGTCATCTCTGACTTTTACGCATCCCATCTTTCATGTTAACACTTTCACTCAAAAACTATTTCATGGCTCTTTTTCAAATTTTATACCCACACAGACCGTTGTGCGAGGAAGAACTGGATTCATTTGGGAAAGGTTGGATACATATTTCAGACTCATGGGGGAACTTTATCTCCAAAAGGTTTTGGGAACATCATTTCCGAACTCGACCGATTGACCGATTTAGTCCAAACAGGTTGATTTGACGTACCTGGTCAAAAGGTTTTTTCCCTGTTCATGTTAAAGTTATGCTCTGGACAAGAAAGGGATTCAAACCCATGTTTGCAGAGGACGACAGGTTAACCGTCCATCGCCTCGACCTCTCTGAGAGGGTTCATGTAATCTCACAGAGGTTAAACAGGTGGAACTTCCTGTTTGGACCGCGTGAATCTCCTACGGCTTGATGGGACTTTGGTTTGCCGACGGACCATCAGAGATCGGATCCCTTATCTCCGAGCTGCTCCTCCTCTACGCGACCAGAACCCGACAGAAGAGGCGAGGACCTGCGGGTCGGGTCGCTCCTTATTTTCAGCCTTCAGTCTGTTCCGTTGAGAAATCCTTTTTTTTTTTTTTACAGGAAGTAAACGGGATTTGGCACCAACAGGAAATGTTGTAAAGCTCGTATTTGGCCACCGGATCCGTCGTACCGACGGCTGCCAATGAAAACACTCCCCCCTCCTCGACTTTAGTTATTTCTGATTTCAACATTAAAATAGTTCTTCAACCCAGTCAGGAAATGTCCATCAGCAGATGTCTCCCTGTTATTCCTCTCTCCGCTTCACATTCGCCCACTTGGGCCTATTTATTCCCTTATCGGCTTTTTGCATGTGTTCTGTCCAGACCTTTAAACACTAGGGCACCTTATATTTATGGACAGGCATCATGGCAACCACCAGACACAGACCACATATGTGGAACACATGCTACCGCCTGGTCCTCCCTCAAAGCCTTAAGGCCCCCGAGGAGACCAGCAGGAGAAAGAAAAATCAATAACATCTGAAGTTCAGATTAAAGTCAGGATTGTGAGAATAAAATAAAAAATTTAAAAAAGGAATCATGGCCCTCATCGTCTTCCGTAAACCTCGGAGCAGATTTTATAACACAAAACGTTATAAAAGCTCTTATGTGGACAAATAATCCAGCTATGAAACACAAACTGTTTCACAGAATATTTTATTTCTTCATTGTCGATGTTCTTTTCTTTTTCTCGCACAGATCGTGAGCCCAGCGTTGTTCAACATGACTACATGTTGTGTCCGGCGCCGGTCCTCGATGAAGTCGGACAGTAAGTCACCGGAAACCAGCCGTTTGTCGTTAAACAAATGAAAGATATTAATAGAAACGATGTAGTTCCTACATTTGATGTGATTAATGTCAAAATAGGAACTTTGATAGGTTTTTGAAAGTTCAGTAATTATTCAGTAATTATTCAGTAATTGTTCAGTAATAATTACTGATTTTTTCCGGGAGCGCCGCTCCCGGAAAAAAATCAACCTTCTGTAGAACCTGTGATTCACTTCAATTAGAAATGATTTCTGATCCTGCTTGTTGTTGCATCATAAACGCCGCACATCTGGACTCGCTATACAGCAGAGTTTGTTTTTTGTTTGTTTTCAACACAGACACACACACACACACACACACACACACACACACACACACACACACACACACACACACACACACACACACACACACACACACACACACACACACACACACACACGTACACACTCACACACACACACACTCACACACACATACACACACATTGTGTTCCTCTGGTCTGTGTAGACCTTCAGTTGTGTTTCCATCTAAACCTCTTAAATATCTCCCTCACTCCAACGCCTCACTCCGGCGTCTCACTCTGGCGTCTCACTCTGACGTATCACTCCAGCGTCTCACTCCGGCATATCACTCTGACGTCTCACTCCGGTGCCTCACTCCGGCGTCTCTCCTCGGCGTTCCTCTCGTTCTAACCTCCTCTCTCTCCTTTCCTTCTCGTTCCTTCGGTGTGAGTAAACATCTCTTTAATCTGACAGTCAGCTGTACGTTGAAGCAGAAGATGAAAGGATGCAGCGTAAAGACGCGGCAAACATTGTCGACGAGACGCCGACAGGAAAAAAAACATCCCATACATACGAGCGGAACATTGAAGGGAAACAGTGTAAATAGGGATTTATTCCCGTCTGCGTGGCTATTGTTGGATTTTAAACGTCATCTCTCTTAATCCCAAACCCCAACAGATGATCGCTGAGACCCTTAGATGCAACAACAGGTTTGAATGTCACACCGACGCAATCCAATCAAAGAGGTATTAATGTGAGCGCGGCGCCGAGGCTCCTGACGGTCCTCCAGCTTTAACTCTGATTACGTGTCCTATCCCATAATAGTAGCAGCGGCGCTCCTCACCTCACCTCGGATAATCCTCTCATGTCCACCAACGCCCAGAACTTGTTCTTCAGGCAGAGCCGACAGGAACTGGATGATTGTTTCAGGGCTTGGACCCAGAGATAACAACAACATGTTGTTATGTAACGGTCCAAACAAACAAACGAACCGGTACCGGTACCGGGTCAGAGTATGCGGCCCCTGGAGACCCCAGACTCAGGATCCTGGTGTTTGTGTGAGGGTGAGGGGTTAGCAGGGTCCTTCCAAGGACAAGAACCTCTCGTCCTTCACAGATGGACCGGTTCCGTCCTGGTAGAAAGTCCGTGGTCACACTGTATTGTCACTTTGCATACGGGGGCGACTGCTTCCTGTAGAGAACCAACTGCATGTCCTCATCGTGTGAGTATATATATATATTTTTTTATTATTATCAATTTATTTTCTTTAATTCTGTTTGTAAGAACTGGATCAAAAATGGTGACCAGCCCAAACTCTTATCAGAACAAACCCCCCCCCCAGTGTGGTCTTCCTCAGGAGGAAGGCAGGAGGTCAATGGTACAGCTGTAGAACACGGGCCTGGACCTCCTGCTGCGACCCCGTTGGAGCGGAGCTGATGCCGGTACCGCTCGCCCGCCCCTCCCAGAAAAGAACTGCTTAATTAACTCCTGGCCGCCGACGGTGACCCGTTAAGTACTGAGCCGGTTCTGATTCTGGTTCTGGTGCTGGTGCTGGTTCTGGTGCTGAGTAAACACATCTGCTGGAGGGGCTTTAAGAGGAGCTGCGACAGATGCAGCCGTTCCCTCTGCCGCGCTCCCTATTTAAATAATTCACCCAGCACCGACAATCCCCGCACCCGGGACCACCTGCACGGAACCACGGAGCCCAGAAACCTCCGTCTCCGTCCATCTGTCTGCTCCCGCTCCATCCCCGCTCCTGGCACCGAGGCCGCTCCGCTAACACGACTCCTCTGAGCCCGGGAGGAATTCTTCCTTCCTCCTTCAGCCGTGTTTGTGAGTGGAGGCGCTCAGCTGCAGCTTCCTGTCCCAGCGGGACCGCTGAGAAGGTCCCGCCTCCGTGTCCAGGAATCACAGTGTCCTCAGTCCGTCATGGACCTGTGGTGGAGCACTCAGGGTGGAGGCATCATCTGCGCTGACAGCTGCCACATCAGGCTTGAAACACTGGCATCTGTGAAGCCCCCCCCCCTCCTTCTCCTCCTCCTCCTCCCTGCCTTCCCTTCAGCCCGTTAGGAGACCCGGCGGTCCCTGCTGGGCCTCCGATCCCGGGTTAAGTGGCTCCGGTCTTGCAGCAGCATGTCCTCACCTGGTGTTTTCACAATAACGGTGGAGGACAAAAAATAACTGAGGGGGGGGTCGACACCTGCTTTACAAAGCAGGTACAGAAGCTAATGCTAATGCTGCTCAATAATTTACACCGGCGGTCCCCTGGGCTCCTGCTAGCAGTGACATCAGTCCATCTGCTCCAGCGGGGGCCGTAGTGCGTTCATGACGGATCAGTTCTCTCGGTGGACGGGTCTCCGTGATGGACGGGCGTCCTGTCACATGACGCAGCCAGAACCATCTCTGTCAGAATCACAAATGTCACGGGTCGGATCAGGATTTTTTTAAATATATTTTATATACGATAATTAAACAAAACGTTAGATCAAAATATTTAGTACCCCGATGTTGAGTGAAGGGTGAACCCCGCCTCTCGCCCGATGTCAGCTGGGATAGGCTCCAGCCCCCCGTGACCCTGAACAGGATAGGCGGTAGATAATGAATGAATGAATGTTGAATTATAGTGGAACAATATTCGTTTCGTTTGAACAACAGTCCATGAAAAACACTTCAACAACATACTAATTCTTACTATTCGCACTTTTTTAATTTCCTTCAGGTTTAAGCGATAACTCCCAAATTGTTTCATGGCTAATTTTCACATTTTAAACCCACACAGAGATTAGAGTGAAGAAGAACTGGAGGGATTCTGGGAAAGGTCGGTTACATATTTCTGCCACTAGGGGGAGTTTTATCTCCAAAAGTTTTCGGGGTTTAATTTTCTCAAATGTTGGTCCAAATTTGATGCAAGTGAATCGACCCGATGAAATCTATCTTCTATATTTCATCTTTTACTCTAAAAGTTCATATTTTACTCTGAAAGTAAATAATTCACTCTAAAAGTTATGACACAAAATATATTTACTTTTTCACAGCAAACATCGATATTTGATTAATTTAGATAGAATTTATTACCTAGACTGTAAATATATGTAAGAATCGCACAAAAATACAATTATACAGAACTGTGTGTATGTGTGTATTTGTGTGTGTGTGTTAGTGTATGTGTTTTTGTGTTTATGTGTGTCTGTGTGTATGTGTGTATGTGTGTGTGTGTGTATGTTGTGAGTGTGTTTATGTGTGTGTGTATTAGTGAGTTTGTGTGTGTGTGTGTTTATGTGTGTGTGTGTGTTAGTGAGTGTGTTTATGTGTGTGTGTATTAGTGAGTGTGTGTGTGTGTGTGTTAGTGTGTGTGTATGTGTGTGTGTGTGTTAGTGAGTGTGTGTTTATGCTTGTGTGTGTGTCAGTCTTTCTGGATCTGTAACTATGGACCACGTCCCTCCAGTCCATCAGTCGGGTCTGCGGTTCTTCCTCAGAACCTCTTCGGAGCGATGACTCCTGGATGTCGGGTGACGGGCGTCACATATGTTCGGCCTTGAATTATTCAGCCGCCTCAATTTTCACATCTTTACGGGAAGTTTGAAAGCCATTAGCGTCGCCGTCGCCAGCCGCTCCAGCCGTATGGCGTCAGCGGCGCTCAGCCTCACGCCGGGCTTTCCTCGCTTACACGCCACGGCGAGCCTGGGGACAAAGTTTGTCCAATGAGGAGCCAGAGATCCACAGCAGGAAGAAGCTTCCTGCCAGTCAGCCGGCGTCCCTCAGAGCCCGTGTCGCTCCCCACACAAATCTGACTCATCCCTCGGCGCCGCGACGATCCGCCCTCTCATCACGCATCCGTTCAAACGGAACCATCGGCCCACCCGGCAGCCGCGGCCGGCTCCTCGCTGTCACTCACAGGCCGTCACCGCCGCAGAGTTACATGACAGCCAGCATTCTTTTAAATATTTCATTTTCTTCTTCACTCCTCTTCGTTTTCTGTTTTTCTGGAGGAAACATTCAAACGACGTCACCGGAGTCTTTCAAAGAACTGGAATATAGAGCCTAAATAATAATAATAATAATAATAATAATAATAATAATACATTTTATTTATAACGCACTTTACATTTGGATCAAATCTCAAAGTGCTAAAAGCTAAATGCTAAATGCCATCATCAAATATTTAATAAATAGTATATACTGTATATATATATATATATATATATATACAGAAAAAACAGAAATCTCAGAAACTGGAAGAAACTACATTTTTGTATTTCATGAGTATCAGATGACTTTAAACAAAATAGTCATAAATAAATGTTTAAGTCAAGCGACTTATTTAATGAAGATTCGTTTCAGGACTAAGTGTAATATACGGAATCTGTACTATTATAATCATATATATATACACTGAAAAAAATAACTCTTGGAAAGAACTTCTAAAATAAAATAGTTCAACCTAATTAAATTGTATTATTCCGTTTTTAAGCGATTATGTTGGTCTAACTTAATTCACTTCGGTTGGTTCAATGTGATTTATTCACTTTAAATCAGCCTCTTTGAAATAGATCCTACTTTATTTAATTTATTTAAAAATTAGTTAACCCGACTCATTTTAAAGTAATTAAATGACCTCATTAAATCAACTTCATCTAAACCCCCAAAATTAAGTTGTTTTAAAACAATTCCTTAATTAATCCTCACATTTAATCTCGTGGAAATACTTCTGGAAATACAATTAAATGAATCAAAACAATATTTGTTGAGTTCAAACTCGTAACAGAAACTTTTTAGATTCGTAAGAAAAACTTACGAATCTTATTACTCGATGTAATCTAGTAAAAAATCATAAACAAAACAAGCCTTGATGTCCTACCTGATGTTTTATCTCGTATATTTAAAATCTCTCTTTTCTTTTTTTTTTCATGAGTGCCGTCATTCTTTTTTTAAAATAATCCCGGAAATAATAGGCTGAAGGGCTTTTATGTCCTTCTGAGGCAGCGGATTCTGCCTACTCAACAGAAACCGGGTAAATTAGCACTCAGCGTCTGAGGGAGGGGGGCGAGGGGGGGACGGACCCGCTGACTATGGTTGGGTCGCGATGCATTAAAAGACGTCCGGTCATTAGATTCGGGGACGTCAGTTTAACTCGCTTGGGAGCGTTCCTTTCGCTCGCCGGGAGTCCGGCACCTCCAGGTTGATTAACAAGCTAAATTAGCCCCTCCCCTCTCACCCATCCGGCGCCGGCGTTCCGTTCAGATGCAGGAACCGGGCTCGGCCGCTTTTCCACGCCTGATCAGCATTTTTTGAATCTAGCGTATTTCACTATATGCTTTAAGTCCGATGATGAATCCAGTCCTGCACAAACTTCCTGTCATCATCTTTTCTTTGTGTCTCTTAAAGGTGCAGTCTGTAAAAAAAAAAGAAGTCTGTTATCTCTTATAATAGACTTAAATAAAATATATCGTTTGTGGATAAAACTGCAGCAAATAAGATTTTTATTTATTTTTTGAATGTTAGCTTAGAATGAGCCCTTCGTATCTCCAGAGGGGGCGGGTCCTCTTCCAAGAACGCCGCCATCATTTCCTCAATGGCAGATATTTCAACTATAACCCCTCCCGTACCTCGCCGGGGTCGCTGGGCCGCTGGGCCCCCTAAAGAGAGGAGGCCCTTCCTCCTCTCTTTAGGAGGAACGGGCCCCCAGCGTGATCTCAACCCAGATTTTGACATATGGAGGATCAAACGTTTTATTTGTTTCTTGAAAATGTTTCGTTTTCGTTTTATAAGTAGCCGCAGAGCGCGAAATTTCGCCCTTAGTTATTAATTTTTGTCTAATATTTTCTTATGGATTCAGAAATGTTTCACCCTTGGTTGTAATTAATATTTAAAAATGTAAAATTAATTATTAAAAATTTAAAAATTAAAAAAAAAAAATTTTTTAAAAGGAAAAGAAAACATGAAGACCAAACTCGTGAAACTGTTGAGAGGTAAATAAGTGGCGTTTCTCTACGGCTAGGTTACCACTTAAGGACAGAGTTGTAACACTTAAAGACCTCCATAGATTCTTGGATAGGGAGGGGTGAGCTGAGGAATAATATAAGTTGTGATTTGGAACTTCACCACTAAATTTTACAGATTGCTCCTTTAACCTTTGTACTGATTCTCTTTGACACACGACTGCTGCTATATTATATATATATATATATATATATATATATATATATATAATATAGTAATAACTGGCTAATAAATAATAACTAATAAGTTAAATATAGTCCTGGGGGCCGGATATAATTGTTGTGTGGACCAGATGCGGCCCGCGGGCCTCGAGTTTGACACGTGTGCCTTAGAGTCGCCTCTGATTAAAGCATCTTTAGAAACTGAGGATTAAATTGCATTAAGGGAAAAAACCCCGAGAGATCTTATTTAAATATGGACGTTCATGCCGAAAAAAGACAAAAAGAAAAAGATAGAAGAGCATAAAACGGGAAAAAAAAAAATGGTTCCGTAAACGATGAAGACGAAAAAGTTGACCGGCGCGTTTCAAGGCGCCGTTATGATTCTTAAAGCTCCCTGAGTTGTAGTTCAAATATTCAGCACCGGTGAATGAGGGGAGGTACCAAAGGAGTCCGTTTGGAATATTTAGGAAGGGGCTGCATAGTAATGGACCCACGGTCTGGTTGCTCATCTGTTCAGAACCACAGGAGGATGGGCGGCCCACGGCTCTGCCTCGGGCAAGAACCAGAGCAAAGCAAAGAGCGCTCCTGTTATTATTCCGCAGCCGGCCTCCCCTGAACGCCACCGCACACGCTCGCCCCCCCTCCCTCTCTTGTTTTGGGCGGGAGGGTTTGCGGCGCCTCGCTGGTTCCTATATCCGGACTTCTCATTAAAGCGGCTGGTAATTGGATCGGGCGTAATGGACATATGGAAATTGCGGTGCCGTTCATCATTAAGGCTTTTAATTGCGTCCATTTTGGCGTTACGTTCTTTTTCTCCCTCTAAATAAGTGCTGGCGGTCCGCGGGTTCTTCTCAGCGCCAGTCAGGTGGTTGACCCGCGCAACACCTGATGGACGAGATAATGAGGTTCCTGCTTCGGTCCGACCGCGTCCTGGTTTTTGCGTCGGCGCCTCCAGCTGCTGTGAAGGAACGGGAATCACCAGGAGTTTATTCCTTACACTGTAAAAAACGATCCGTCCAATACAAATGAACCAGTGTTACCGCGGCGACACACTAGTGATTCAAATCAAACCTCATATTAAGTGTCTTTGAACTTGAATCACATTTTACAGTGTAATCTGTCCAGCGTCGCATCCATGAAGCCGATAATAAGACAAAACAAAGACGATTTTATTTTATTTACTTCCTGCTAACTTAGAAACACATATTTTTTATTAATCAGGTCAATTTTATTCAAATAAGCGGCAGAAATGAGTAAAATTCAAACTTAATTTTGATTAAGTTGTCGCTGACGGTAGTGAATCGTTTTGAAACGTTCTTTTCATCATAGCGGAAGTTTGAATTCTCCCAACTCAATAAAGTTTGTTGGCTGAACATAATTTCATAAGAAGTTGTGGAACGTAAAAAAAGGGTTGATGCAAACTGTTTTTTTTTAGAGTGTATAAATACACATTTGTACAGTTTTTGATACTTCTCTTTGTTATCAGCCTTAAGTGAACCCAGTACGACCAACTAGGCTTCTTCTGGTTCGGTTCTGACCCTGCACAGCTCGTCATGTCAGGACCTCTGGCGCCGAACAGCTAACACTATTAGCATGAAGCTAATAGTGGCTGAACATTTTAAGCCCACTGGAAAGATCAGCTCATGGTTCTGATTTTTTGATTGTGGACCCTCTGGATGACGGTGTTTCCTCTCCAGAATCTTCAGAACCTGAGAGCATCAGATGGTTAATTAACCTGCCATGTTTTTTCTTTCCAGGACCATGGATGTTCTCATCAGCCTGAACAACGGCAAGTCCTTCATCTCCAGCGCCTACACCATCACCGCCTCCACCTGTGTGAGTCTTCCTCACCTTCTCTCTGGTCCAGATGAAGGAGTTCTGATCCTCAGTCCCAGATTTATTTTTGGTGTTCATTTACGATTGGAAGCAGATCTCTTCAGCGCTCCCTCCAACCGTTCTCTCCTGACCCGACCCAGATCTCCAAACTCAGTCTTTCAGTCAGCGCTGCTCAACTTTGGTTCGAGTCTGATTGTCACAATTCTCCCGCCCTGACGACCAAAACACCTTTCACTTTCACTGGTTCCCAAGGTGTGGGAACCAGCATTTTTCCCCTAAAGTTATAACAACAATGTTACGTTTTAGTTACTAATCTTTACCTAATCTGAACTTTAACGTCCTCTATGACACTGGTTCCCAAAGTTTCACATCCTCTTTACCATTGGTTCCCAAACTTTACCTTCCTCGTTAACACTGGTTCCCAAAGTTTAACATCCTCTATAACATTGGTTCCCAAACCTTCACATCCTCTTTACCATTGGTTCCCAAATTTTACAATCCTCCCTTTTAGTGGTTCCCAAACTTTTACATCCTCCATTTATTGATTCCCAAACGTTTATAGTTTTTACTATAAATTAGATAAAAGATAGAAAATATATAGCATGTTGAGTACTTTGGAAACCACTGACATAGGACATCAAAGTCTGGGAACCACCAACGTCGGGCATCAAAGTGTGGGAACCACCGATAGAGGACATAAAAGCTGAGGATCAACTGACGGGGGACATCAAAGTCGGCGGTCAATGGGACATAAAAGTCTTGGGGCAATTGGCATGGGACATCAAAGTCTGGGAACCACTGACACAGGACATAAACGTCGGAACCACTGGCAGATTACATAAAATTCTGGGAACCACTGACATAGAACATCAAAGTCTGGGAACCACCAATGTCGGACATAAAAGTTGGAACCACCAATGTCGGACATAAAAGTTGGAACCACCTGTTGATTACAAAAAAGTCTGGTAACCACTGACATAGGACATCAAAGTCTTGAAACTACCAACGTCGGACATACAAGTCCGGGAACCGCTGACAGATGATATAAAAGTCTAGGAACCGCTGACAGATGACATAAAAGTCTAGGAACCACTGACAGAGGACATAAAAGTCCGGGGACCACTGATAGAGGACATAAAAGTATATCATCTTCAGTTTTCAGGCAGTGTGTTTATGCTCAGGTGTTTTATTTCCTGATGGTATGTCTGGATTCACAGCAGAACCCTTTCAGGACCAGTCCTCCAGTAAGACCGGACCAGTAACTGTTTACTGTTTTCTCCTCCAGGCGAACGGTTTGGTGGTGATGATCGTCTTCCTGGTGCTGCTGACCCTCGTCGCTCTGGCGCTGATGTGGTGGTTCTTTCCGCTCTGCTGTAAAGTGGTGAGTCCTGCCGCGCTGCTCATGAGCAACCACGAACCTCTGATTGTGGTGTGTGCGGACCAAACCTGACAGACAACTAGGATTATTCATCAGGAGTCATTAAAACACGTACGGATGTCTTCTCCAGACCTGAAGACAGACACGCGACTTTAAGGGTCTTATTATGAAAGACCAGCAAACATCAGAAATGCATCAAATCAAACTGGAGAGAAGTGAGTGATCTAAAATAAACCATCAATGTCCAACCGCTCAGAGCCAGTTTCAACCAGTTTGAACCAGTTTGAACCAGTTTGAACCAGTTTGAGACACTTTGAACCATTTTGAGTAATTTTGAGATAGTTTGAACCAGTTTGAGACAGTTTGAACCACTTTGAACCACTTTGAGCCAGATTGAGCCAGATTGAACCACTTAGAACCAGTTTGGACCTGTTTTAACCAGTTTGGCATAGTTTGAACCGGTTTGAGTCAGTTTGAACCACTTTGAGTCAGTTTGAACCAGTTTGAGTCAGTTTGAACCAGTTTGAGACAGTTTTAACCACTTAGAACCAGTTTGGACCTGTTTTAACCAGTTTGGAATAGTTTGACCCAGTTTGAGTCAGATTGAACCAGTTTGGACCGCTTAGAACCAGTTTGGTCTTTGAACCAGTTTGGAACCACTTTGGGTTCATTCACACACAGCAGAGTCGTCCAGTCGGTCTCTGACGACGCGTCAAATATCCGTTCCAACCAGCTTCATCTCCTTCATCCACGGCGGCTTAACAGCGCCGCGGGAAGAGCCTCAAACAGGAAGTGAGGAGCAGCCCGCCTCCTGCAGATCCGTGGCTTAAAAACAAACCCAGAGCTTACCAGGAGAGGAGAGTGATTGACAGCTACCTGCGTGGGGAATAACGTCATTGGTAATAATCACAGAGATGCTCGGGGGTTTAGGCGGCGGCGGCGGCGGCGGCGGCGGCGGCGGCGGCTCAGAGTGATTAATGCCTTCGAGTAAACCCACAATTCCTCTTTCACTAATCCTGTCAGTCACTGCTTCATCTCAGATACTTCTGTTCTCTTCCACACCTATCGTGGGGTCCGGCCCGATCATGAAGGCGGCTCAGGACCCTGTTTTACTGCGGGGGGCTTTTATTATCATTTCATACGTTCCCCTGGATTGTGTTTTTCGGGGGCTTCATCGCGCTCCAAAACTCACGTAGTTTGAAAGACGCGTCAGTCTGCCAGACTGTATAGTGAAGACTTTGCTGCACTGTAAAACAATCAGTTGGTCAAAGGTAGAAACTATTTGATGAAGTATTTGTGGGTCTAAAAGTTAAGTTGGGGTAACTTCATTTTAGACAGATTTGAAGAATTTCAAAAGCTGAAATTTCCCTTTTTAATGCTTTTGGAGTGTAAACATGCACTGTAAAAAATAAAACAGTTGATGAACTTTAAATAGTAATCTGAATTCAATCACATATTTTCGACAAACTTTTTCATTAAAGTTCTAAATTCTTAATTTCATGGTGTGGAATTCATTGATTTAAAAATGTTATATTTTTACAGTGTGAAATATTTGTCATAAAACATGGCAGGAAAAAATAATATCAGATTCGTGCATCAATTATAATAAAAATAAATAAATACATTTTTTTTACATTTAGGTTTTTGGAAAACTGGTAAAAAAAAAAAATCATACACTGCAAAAAATAACAACTGTTGATTGACAGTTGGTGTAATTATTATAAGTATTCTTGAGTCTCACTTAATTATTTAAGTTGCAAATACTTAATTTAATAATTGTTACAAGATTAAATAATTTTTTGAGTTCGTCAAACAATTCTCTTTTTACAGTGTAGTGAGGTGAGGGAGGGTGGAGTGGATGGAGGGGCGGTTCTGGAGCGATGAGGGGAAAGGAGGGACTATAAGATGGTCGTGGGGCCGGGTATGATGTGGAGACTGGCGACGGCGGCCATGACTAGCAGGCAGGAAGTAGAGTTGGACACGACGGCGAACGCCAACAGACAGAATCATCATTATTCATTTAATTACCTTTAATTATTGTCTTAACATTGTCCTTCTTTTTTTTCTTTTTTTTCGTCGGCGTCGTGGATGAAAATCTCGTCCGTTCTTTTTAAGTTTTGTTTTTAATTTCACCGAAACTCCTCCCCTTCAGAAAAACTATCTGACCCACTAAACCATTTATAAAAATCCACAACAGATTATGGTTGGAGGCAATGAGTGAGGGGCTACAGATGGTCTCTCTCTCGCTCTCTCTCTCTCTATCTCTGTCTCTGTCTCTCTCTCTGTCTCTCTCTCTCTCTCTGTCTCTCTCTCTCTGTCTCTCTCTCTGTCTCTCTCTCTCTCTCTGTCTCTCTCTGTCTCTCTCTCTCTGTCCGTCTCTCTCTCTCTTCATCCCTCTCTCTCTCTCTCTCTCTTTCTCTCTCTTTCTCTCTCTCTCCTTTCTCTCTCCTCTCTCTCCTCTTCTTCCTTCTGAGATCTGATGAAGGCAGATTTACCCTCCGATCCCGTCAGCCACCCTGTCGGCCCCTTTTGGTCGCCAAGCCTCGCCTCTCGCTCGCCCACGCCGCCCCTCAGATGATAGCCGTCACCTGGCGGTGTGGAGCTGAGAGGAGCCCATCTAGGATGAGATGGAAGCATATTTTGGAAAACCAACAGAGGCATTCAAATGTAAACCCCCTGCAGCAAGTCTGGCTGACGACGTGTTTGTCTTGGTGGAGGAGCTGCTGTTCCCTCCATCCAGAGACGCAGCAGAAGAGAAGAGCCATGTGTGACTTGTTAATATTTAAACCCCCAGTCTGCCAGGATGAGGCCCCACACACACACACACACACACACACACACACACACACACACACACACACACACACACACACACACACACACACACACACACACACACACACACACACACACACATATACACGCACACACACACACACACACTTATACAAACACACACACACACACACACTTATACAAACACACACACACACACACTCATATACACACACACGCACACACACACACACACTCATATACACACACACGCACACACACACACACTCATATACACACACACACACACATATACACACACACACACACACACTCATATACACACACACACACACACATACACACGTATACACACACACACATATATACATACACACACATACACATACACACACACACTTACACACACACACAATCACACACATACACACGTATACACACAGACACACACACTTACACCACCACTAGGGGTTCTGTACATCCTAAAAATGTTGGTCCGTAATTACTCCGATTAAGTCCAAATTTATCGCACATAAACCGACTCAAGGAGATCTAACACGCACATATATCATGTCTTACCCCAAAAGTTCATATTTTACTCACTAGGGGGAGCTTTTTTAGAACAATTTCATTTCCCCGCACACGTGACATCATCAGTAAAAGTCCAAATATGCTTCCCACCACTGAGGCGTCAAGCTAAGCCTCAGAAACAGCTTGACTGGACACAGTTTCAGCCCGAGGATGAGGACGGGGGGATTACCAGGTCCAGTTGGACACTCCCAGGGAAGGCCCATATGGTGGACCACACCTCTGATTGGTCCAGCCCCTCCCGGTGCCGCGGTTAACGGCGGCAAGGTCGGGTGGCTGAGTGTCACGTGCTTCACTTCTTAATCACGTCACATCTGTCCGTCAGGTCGCTGGGAGCGCCGGCGTTTGTACGACGCCGTCTTCATCCCGCAATATGTCCATAACGACTTAATAAAAGGAGATAATCCCGCCGGCGTAAATATTGTTCGCCGGCGTCCTGCCAGGCTTCCAGGAGTCGCTCTCGGAGATTTGCTTACAGCCAGTTGTGTGTCAGAGAGCAATTAATTAACCCTAATTGATTATTTTTCATTATTCTAATGACAACAGTATGTGGAGGGAGTGTGACGGCGGGCCTGAGCCTCAGCGCGAATAAAACAGCTGTTAGGATCTATGATACGCCATAATTACATCGCTGCCCCCCCCCCCCAAAACCAATTTAGCAAATGCATAACTAGCGCTGGCAGTGAAGTATCGGCCTTGATGACTAATGGACGAAGGTCTGCTTTCCACTCCGCTGCACACCTCCGGCTGAAATATGTCCTTTCCAGAACCGCACCGAGTATTTACGGGCCGGTTCCTGGACTCTGGTCCTCATCTTCGCCGCTGAGTCCTAGCGATGCCAGTGAGTCTCTAAGGCTCGTGTCTCACGGGGGACGTTTTTTGTCTCTTGGCTTTTGATGATATCCCCGAGAAGTCTGGGATGTTATGGAATCGCCGCCGCCGCCGCCGCTCATTTTCAAATTTCATTCCCGAATAGATCTAAGTGTGAGGAAGAACTGGATTGATTTTTGGAAAGGTCAGTTGCACATTTCCACCACTAGGGGGAGATTTATCTCCAAACGTTTTTGGGTCGTAAATTTGTGGTCGTATACTTCGAGTCCAAATTTCAAGGAGTTTGGGAACCAGCAATTCTTTCTAAGTGATATCAGTAAAGTAAAGTTTTTGTTATTAATAGGGAATCCCATAATCTATTGGTTTAAAGCAGCTTTAACATCCTCTATACCACCAAAGAGAAAAGTCAAATTTGGTGCAGATGAAACGACTCCAGGAGGTCTATCTGGTTTGAGTCGGGTTTTAGCTTGATAAATATATTTTATTTATTTTATTTTAATTTATTTAATTTATTTTATTAATTTATTTATTTTTTTATTTTATTTTTTTTTTTTTTTTATTTTTATTTTTATTTTTATTTTTATTTTTTTTATTTTTATTTTTATTTTTTTTATTTTAATTTTAAATTTAATTTAATTTAATTTAATTTAATTTAATTTTTATTTTTATTTTTACTTTAGTCTTTATGGTCACTTATGGACTTTTTATCACCTGAACCTTTTCCGGTTCCAGGTTCAGGTTCAGGCTCAGATTCAGGTTCAGATTCAGGTTCAGGTTCAGGTTCATGTTCAGGCTCAGATTCAGGCTCAGGTTCCGGTTCAGGCTCAGATTCAGATTCAGGTTCAGGCTCAGGTTCAGGTTCAGATTCAGGTTCAGGCTCAGGTTCAGATTTCTGTACCTTGTGCCCGTCTGTAGATTTGGTTCCTAGTACCAAAGTCTGAGGCGTTTGTTGTAAAACAGGATCAGATGATTCAGGACAGAAAACCACAAATGTGGAAGAATAAAAGCCAATAAAAATAGACAGAAAAGCAAAACAAACAAACAACAAATCTGTTAATGATAGAATTAATGACATGGAATCTCCTTCCAACAGGATCTTATTCAAAGTTTGTAGAATTTACTGCAGCTTGTTTATCAGGGTTATTGAAACAAACAACAATTGTTTGTTTTTAATCTTCTACTGAACAAAAATGTAAAAATACACTAAAAATCATCGTTACTGTTAATCGTACTCATCCTTTAATCATTTTATTCTCTTAATCTCTGCTAAATTCACATTATATTTAGTAAATAAAAAGTAACTGTGTTTTTATATGTCGCTATTTTTTAAATAAGTGTAAAAAAAAGGGGTTTTATTTAAACATAGTTGTATTTAAAGCTTTAAAATATTGATAATAAATGAATATTTGATTGTTTTGTTCAGGACTGATGTTGTTTAAGGAAAACTCCAATCATGAAAGTGTAAAATAATTATATTATATAATTAGATTATATTCATTATTTTCTCATGGCTGGTTCACCGTGGTTACTTAAAGGTCACAGAGGTCAGAGGTCATCCACCGGACCACTGAGTTTTTTTGGGTGGGAGCATCTCTTCTCTCCTGCAGCGGACCGGAGGAATCTCCTCTCCCCCCCCCGTCAGTCGGCGTGATTGGCGGCGCCGTCTCGCCCGATCCTGCGGTAAAAAGTCGGACGTCGGTTGCTGGCCGTTTGAGTGACAGCTGACAAATGGCGCTGTCAGATTGCCCTTTGCTTTGCGATGCACATCTGAAGAAGCCGGTTGAGGCATCTTGTCCTTGAGTGGAATCACATTGTGGACAACCTGCAACTGAGGAGAACATGTCAGTCGGCGCTGCCCGGCCGCTCGCCCCGCTGAGGGAGGGGCGGGGCCTTTTTTGCTTTTTCCCCCATTTCCTGTATCTGTCTGCCGCCGCTCCTCTTCCACGCAGACGGCGCTGGAGCCGAGCCCAAGCCTCCTCCTCTGCATCTCATCGGGGCTAATTAACTCCTTAGGACTTTATGATTGGGGGGGGTAGGAGGGGGAGATTTGCTCGGGAGCACTGAACCCCGTCCAATTAATTAAGAGCTAAACGGGCGGCGGCGCTCGCCCCAAAGACTCCCCTGTCAACAAGTTGATTTTCTGCTTTTCTTTATTTTGCACAGGGGGCCCCCCGTGTTGGTTTACAAGCACAGTTCTTGTCATCAGTATTCAGCGGGCCGATTGGGTGCCAGTAGCTGTTACAGAGCGGGCTAGCGGCGGCGGCGTGTTTGGCGTGTGACGAGCTGAGGGACGTCCCTGTTTGACTCAGTCACCTGTCACGAATCACCGCCGTCAGCCTCGTCTACACGCGTGCTGACAAGCCGGGGGGATGTACCCCCCCCCGATGGACTTAATGCTGACGCTCTTTTGTTTTTCTGTTTTTCCAGGTCATCAAAGACCCGCCGCCGCCTCCTCCACCTTCCCGGCCTCCTCCACCCGTGAGTACATCACCAGCAGCGCCGTCGCACTCTAATATTCAGATCTGGGCAAATGTGAAATGATTCCACAGATTGATCCCTCGTTTCTTTCTATGTCATTAGCCTAGCTTAGCATAAGGGCTTCTTTAAACCTAACCTGTGTAAGATTCTCCTTGCTTTTTGCATTTCGTTTCTGCGCATATTAAATTATTATTATTATCATTTTGTATGAATTATTCTGTACTTTGGACGGTTAAATTTATCTCAATGCTAATTCTGGCTAAAAAGAAAACGCCGTTCCATTTAGGTTGGCTATTTTTCTGGTTTTAGGCCGGACAGTCATCATCATCATCACGATGTGTTCTAATGTAATCTTGTGAAAAGTACTTTACACCTCTTGGTGAACCCCCCCCCCCCCCCCAGTAAATGGTGCTCTTGTATTGCTATTGTATTTGAATAGTTTATTTCTGCGGGGTATTTATTCATTTAATTCATTATTATTATCTTAGATA
>VRLP01003162.1:52500-55000 GCA_009660295.1 Lophius piscatorius
GGAAATACTTGGACAATAAATAATTTTCTGAAGGAGGAATGTCAAGTCTGGAATAAAGCAAACAACCTTCTGCACGTCACAGTGACGTCATGGGGTTTATGTCGGGTCGGAGAGATAAACCCGCGCATTTAGAAGAGGAAGTCTGAGCAGGTTATTTCTACGATGTAGGATCTTTCCTCCGGTGGGACTTTTTTATCTCTCTGATCACTCAGGACTCAATTCCACCGTCCTTCCTTTTTACTTCACCTGGATCCTTCTAACAAGAAGGACGTCTCACTATTACACCGGTTTTCACATCTCAAGTCACAAAAGGAGGAGGTTTCACTCTTAAACCAGTTTTGACAGATCAAGTCAAAAAACAAGGAGGTCTCACTCTTACACCAGTTTTGAAAGCTCTTGTCACATCAGACAGAAGCATGTTTTTAAAAAATACCACCAACATGTGGCTGGCCATAATTCCTAAACTTGATATATAAGTGTTTACGTTTTTTTTGGAGCTGTAGACTCTAAAAGTTCTGCACCATATGCTCAAGTAATGGTCTCAGTACTTGAGTTTTGAAAGGTATCACTAAAGAACATGAAATTGGTTCTTCTTCTAATTTTGACATCTATGCTCAGTGAATTGTTTTACCTGTTCAGGTGCGCTGGGGTGAGAAGGGCTCAACAGAGGAGGGGGCCCGGCTAGAGAAAGCCAAGAACGCTGTGGTGTCTATTCCAGAGGAGGATGAAGAGGAGCCGAGGAAACGGCCCAGGCCCAAACCCGCCGCCGCTCCCCAACAGAATGAGAACAAATGGTACACTCCCATCAAGGTGAGTTCTACAGTCAGATATCTATTACCCCTTTTCCACCGAGCTGGTTCCAGGGCTAGTTCAGAGTCAGAGCCTGACATAGCACCAGTCCTTTGCTTTTTCGACAGCCTAAGCACCAGCTCCTGGCTCTCAAAACTGGTGCCAGACAAGCACCAACTCCTTGCTGGTCTGGAGCCAAGAACCGATTACGTCATACGGTGACGTAATGGCGTAGCTCTGACTTGGCTCCTTGCCAATGGAATAGCAAACAGGTTCTTAGGAGGTGCGAAAAGTTGAACTAACTAAGCACCGGACTAGCACCAGGCTATATTTGGTGGAAAAGGGGTATATTTTGACTCACAGAATATGGCTCCAGTACTGGTACCAGACCCAGCTCCATCAGAGAAAAACTGCTAAAAGCTATTTAGGGATCTTTTGGGCTAATGTTTTACTACTTAGGCCAAAGGTCACCATCAATACTCATAAATATACCTTCCATCTATTTGATACCGAACTGAAACCCGTTCTCCTGTCGGTCAGGGTCGTCTTGATGCTCTGGGGGCTCTGCTGAGGCGGCAGTACGACCGGGTTTCCCTCATGAGACCAACGTCTTCAGACCAGGTAAGCTAGCGGATGGAACCTTCATGGATTCCAGATGTATGTTTTTTTCTCTCAGTGGGAAGTTTGTTTCAGAGGAGACCTGGTATCATCGATCATCGACGTTCATAAAGTCGGACCGGCCGATACTTATTTCGTCAAATTCCGATTTATTTACCTTTAAAGTTTAAAAATCATAATGAGTAATGTATTTGAAGTGCTCTTATTTTGAAGGATTACAGTGGAAGTAACAATGATGGTCGGCATTGTGTAGGTATTCTGACCTGCTGAAATTAACGTTTCCTCCGTCTTTAAACCAACTGTACGACATTTGGAAGTGAAAATAAAACTTTGTAGCTCTCAGTTCAGTCTGTTATATGTTCTATGTTGGCTTCGTTCAAGGACTCCGGGGATTGGCTGGCTCTGAGCTCTTGCTAGCTCTAGCCGCTCTGCTAACGAGAGCTTCCCATCTTGCTACTTTCTTCCGGGTCATTCATTTAAAAGTGTTTGATTAAGTTTGTTGTGCCGAAACGTTTTTAGGGTTGAAGAAATCTTTATTTTGTTCGCACTGGCGTTATAAATTGCGAGAGTTGCGTTTTCTGAGTGAAGTCGTACGACTTAAAGTCGCCTGAATGAAACAAGAACCCACATGACATTTGACGGGAGTTGTTATGACGCTAGCCGAGTTCGGGGATCCACAATAATTCTAGTAGAATAACGGAAGAATAGCTGAACTCTGACGGTCAGAAGACGAACCTTAAAAATGAAAGAAGAATTTTCTTTCTTTTCTTTTTTAGCATTTTAGCGTATCGTTTGACATCAGTACTCTTTTTACCCTGAACCTCCTAAATCTGCGTCTCACATCTTAACTAATCCTTTGATGTCCTCATCAGGAACAAAAATAAAATGATATATCTGAAATTATCTCATGGTGAAATTCTGTATTTCATGGAATATTAGTCCATTTTATTGCGATTAGTGCTGGTGGGGTCGGGGTCCGCTATGATGGGGTGCGAGTTTTCACACAGTTAATAGTTTCAACCGGCTTTTCCTCGTTCTTATTCGCCCCGTTGGAATTCCCTCATCAGAAGTCCAGTCTGAGGTTGTCGGATTC
>VRLP01003162.1:57500-69749 GCA_009660295.1 Lophius piscatorius
AGTCCACGCACTCGCCGTGGAAGAGTCCCATCAGACGGAGTGACGGGAGGGAGAGAGAGAGAGGGAGAGAGAGAGAGGGAGAGAGAGAGAGAGAGGGAGAGAGAGAGAGAGAGGGAGAGAGAGAGAGGGAGGTGTTAAAAAAATAAGGACAATGCTGGCGTTAGCCGAGGTCCAGGAGGGTAAAGGTCACAGTTAAACCGGCTCAGGTTCATTCTCTCCTTTCCCCGGCCTCTTCCTCTGGAGTCGGCCGCCCCTCCCGGCGCCATCAGGGTCCGGGTTTGACACGATGGTACAAACCAACAGGCTATTCAGCGCCAAACAATGTTTCAAAAGCGGTGTCCCGTTCTCAAAGGCAACACTGATATTAGATGGACTGGGTCAGATTTAATTCCCGTCGTCATCCCTCACCCTGGGAAGGAGGGCCGCGAACCCAGCACCACCGTCGGCGCTGACCAATCAATTTTTCATTTTATTATAACATTAAACTGTCCAAGATATTAAATCAATAAATTAAGTAAAATGTGCAAAAAATGTTTTTCTATAGATAAATGTTTTTTTTGGTCACAGATTACTCACACATAGTAACATATTACTCATACATAATAACAAATTACTCACACATAGACACGGATTACTCACACAGTAACAGGTTGCTCATTATAGTAAGAGATTACTCACACATAGTAATAATATACTCACAAATAGTACCAGATTACTCACACACAGTAACAGATTGCTCACATATTGTGACAGGTTACTCACACAGTAATGGATTACTCATACATAGTAACAGAGTAACATATTACTCACACGTAGAAACATATTACTCACACATAGAAACATATTACTCACAAATAGTAACATATTACTCACACGTAGTACCAGAATAACATATTAATCACACATAGAAACATATTACTCACAAATAGTAACATATAGTATCATATTTCTCACACAGAAACAAATTACTCACACATAGAAACATATTACTCACACATAGAAACCTATAGTAAGATATTACTCTCACATAGAAACATATTACTCACACATAGTAATATAGTAACATATTAATCACACATACAAACATATTACTCACAAATAGTAACATATAGTAACAAATTACTCACACATAGACCCATATTACTCACATATAGTAACATATAGTAACATATTACTCACACATAGAAACATATAGTAACATATTACTCTCACATAGAAACATATTACTCACACATAGTAATATAGTAACATATTAATCACACATACAAACATATTACTCACAAATAGTAACATATAGTAACAAATTACTCACACATAGAAACATATTAATCACATATAGAATAGAATAGTACCATTGTCCTTGTTTTTGTCTAGTTTAGGAAAAACTCAAAACCAAAAAAAAGCAGCAGCATCAAAATATCACATCAGATGAAGTGGCAGATAAAAATATGGGAATATACATGAAATATATAGAAAAACGAGGTAATCAAACACAACAGATATAATACAGGGAGGTATTATGTACGGTACGGAACATATTTTTTTTATGAAAATGAATGATGTTAAATATGTCACCTCGGTGTCCATAACACGGTGGTGATGAAGATACGCCTGATAATTGAGGCGGTGTTTGAAGTTTATTTTGGGGATGTATTCCAAGCTTAGCTTTAAATAACCAATGATCATCAGAGAATGGATGTTATTGAGTATTTTACAGTGTGCTCACAACAGACTGTTTCTTCAGTCTCACATAAAGGACGCATTTGGCGTCTTCCTCCTCTTCCCTCCTCCTCTGCCTCTTCATCCCGGCATGTAAAGCGAAGCGAACATTTGCTCGGCACCGTTCCACATAGGTAAACAGATGCACACACACTCGTCTTCTCGCGCTCGCCGTGTGTCGCCGCATCACAATGCCGCGCAGAATATGGTGAGAACATCTTTCTCCCGGCTAATAAAGGCCCTCAAAAATGTTTTGTTGAGGCGAGCCAAAAAGGATGACGCCACAACCAAAGGTTTGCGGTGCTGCGGGAAGCGCCGGAGCGATAGCTGGAGGTGCGATTAGCCGCTATGCTAATGGGGCACTAATGCATGAAGAGGGGAGCTGACAGGCTGAGCAGGGTTCTGCTCTCCCTGCGTTTGACGTGGGTCAGGATGTTTACCATCGCACAGATAAACGCGGCGCTGAAACAAATGTAACACTTAATTTCACAATAAAAGGCTTTAATTGGGAGGTAAACAACCTGGCAAATGTCATTAGGCCTGAAACGCAGCTCTAGATCAGAGAGCATGAGATTTCCTAATTAAGAGCCGTAATTGGAATTAAACCAGAGCGTCAGAAATAATGAAGCGTTGGAAGAGAGGAGACGAGGCGTCAGTGGGGGAAAAAGAAAGAAAAGAAAAAAAGCTGGAGTTTACTCTGAAAAACAAGCCGAGATCGGACCCCGCTGACGCCGACCTTTAACCCCCGACCAGCGTCACTGCGTTCATCTCTCCGCATTCATTTCATGTTTATGTATCACCCAGCACTTTTTTTTCCTTTCCTTCGGCTTCAAAGCTTCAAAGAACTTTGAAAAACACAGATCTGCCATAACATTACAACCACCTACAGGTCAAATGTGTTGCACGGTGGCGTATTGGGTAGAACTTCTGACCCACATCAGGACGGTACAAATCCATCTCTGGCCCTGAGGCCTTTCTGGGTGGAGTTTGCATGTTCTCGCTGGTTTGCGTGGTTATTCTTCCCTCTTCCTTTCTACACGAGAATTCAGGAACCGCCATTGCCGCCGCGTCGACCACATTTCCTTTGTGTTCATGATTGCTCAAAAACGATTTCATGTTTCTTTGTTCTTTTCAAATTTTGTACCCGCATAGAACTTAGTGTGAGGAAGAACTGGAGTGATTCTGGGAAAGATTGGTTTTATATTTCGGACACTAGGGGGCGCTCTATCTCTGTTCAGGCCATCATTTCTCAACCGTGGATAAGAATCGACTCAAGGAGATCTATCGGGTTTTACTCCTGAAGACAGAAAAACTAGTTAACTGTGTTTATCTTCATCATCGAATCATTGTGGGATCTGATCCTAGAACAGACTGTTGACTTCATAGACATAGTTAGGTTGAGGAGATGCATGTACAACGCAGGGGGTTGGGGGCTTTTTGGGGATATACCCTTACTACAGATAAAAAGCTTACATGTAAGATTACGGAATGTTGAATATTGAGATAGTCAGACATTGTGGTAGCACTGACATCCGTAGCAGGTGTTGTTGCTCCTCCCCCAGGGAGGAGGGGGAGGAGCAATCTTACTTTACCTTCTGATCATCTTCAGAAAAAAAAAAAAAATTCAAAATTCAAATAACTAATCAAACGTACATTTAATCAGTTTTTTTTTAGCGTGTCTCTTTTTCTCTCTTGTATTTTACATTATCCATAATAAATGTAACGTTCCGCTCCGACCGGCATCTCATCAAAGACTCGTGTTCTCCCATCGCACGGGTCGGCGGGAGGCTCCACGTGTGCAGTCATGTGGTCGGCCCGGAATTTAAATTAGACGCTGTGTTTAATTGTCTTTTTATCTTGTCATCCTGACAAACACTGTCCTCCTCCTCTCTTTCCTCCTCCACTCTATCCTCCTCCTCTCTTTCCTCCTCACTCCTCCTGCGTCTTCTCCAGCGCCGCAGTGGTGGAGGTGGTGCTGGTGGGCCGAGCAGGGCCTCATTAGTCCTATCAGTGGACGGCCTTGTTAGCCCTAACAAGTAGCCAGCTGACAGCTCCATTCAGCCGCCGCCGACCCCCCCCCCCCCCCCCCCCCCCCCCCCCCCCCCCCCCCCCCCCCCCCAACCCCCCCATCGGAGAAGTGACAGCTTTAACTGTGGCGGAGGGCGCCGTCGATTTATGAGCCGGCGCTCTCTCTTTAAACCAGATTAGTTCTTTTTACATTAACTGAGGAAAAGTAGGGCAGATGTCCGTATGACTGGTTGTAAATTTGATAATGACCACCATGTTAATCCAACCCCCCCTCCCTCCCTTCCTCCCCACGCCCCCTCTTCTCCTTCATCGTCCATGCCCCCGCACGGCAGGTCAAGGCAGGGACGTAGCTGGTAACAGGATTACCAACGCTGAGACCCTCCTGTGTGTGTGTGTGCGTGTGTGTGTGTGTGTGTGTGTGTGTGTGTGTGTGTGTGGTAATTGTTGTTGGTGGCGTCTGGTCGGAGGTCGAAGAGGAAAGTAAGCTAATGTGGGAAAACAGAGAAATAATGAGAAAATGATGTCAGCATCAAATCCTGTCTCGTTCTCATAATCTAGGATTTTTAACGATCAAAGATCCGATTCGATTTTTTTTTAAAAACACTAATTTACTGTTAATCTTCAATATTGTAATCACAGAATAGATTCATATTCTTGTCAATTGTATTTTCAACACTTGGTGTTATTTTAGTGAACGGTTAGAAATCAATTAAATGTTCTTTTCATTTTTATTTAATTTTTTTCTAGACCACAAGTTTTCGTTCTCTATGATTTTAAACGTAAATCTATATGTATATATATATTTATATTGAATATATACATCGTTTTAAAAACGTATGAATTGAGGGTTTGTCAGGTCATTAAATAAACATCAATATTTTAAAACAAATACAAAAATCCGGTTTTATTCCAATAATATAGGACTTGAATTTTGAGCATTAATGCTAATTTTTTATTAAAAAAAACATTCCTTTAGACATAATTATCCATATTTTAATACAAGAATTCACACAAATTTACGTAGTTTAAATTTTCATCGATTAAATGGAATCTTTATTTTTCTAAAACCGGATTCTCTATGATTTTCTATTTTTTCTGTTATACATATTTAAATTATACAGAATTCACAATTTTACTTCAGAGGTCACTAAATATCTGCAAACACGTCAAAAAAAGAAAAGAAAGAAAGAAAACATATATATGTGTATTTCCGACAACAACAACAACCCGACGTTTAAAAAACAGGACAAGCCGTTATTTTAATATCCCTGCAGGTTTAATAACATAATCAGAATATTCTGATCCAATCTTCAACCGTTTGGGATTAATTCTTGTTTTCCTGCGGTGGAATCCACTTTGAGCAGATTTAGACGCTCCCCGGCGTTAAAACCTACATTTTCCTGATGCGGTGGAGTATTTGTCGCCCTTCGTGATGTTTTTCGGGGACCCTCGTCTCCCTCGGTGTCGGAGACCCCCCCTCCATCAGCTGATGGCTGTTGTTGTGTTTGAGGCGGCCGGGGCTGGTACCTGCACCAGCTGCCCTTCCTCCTCCAGCCCCCTCGTTTGCCCCCTGATACGATCTGAACTGATGTCCTGCCGGCGCCTTTTTTTCCCAGAACCCCTCAGACCGGTCGGAGCGGTGGCGGTGTTGCCTGCGCCCTGCTTTTTCTTCATCACCTATTAAAATCAAAGCCCCGTCGTTGGGCGAGGACCGCCGGGATCCCGGCTTTAATTAAATTACATTATTGTTAACGTCAGCTTCGCGGAGAGCGGCCCTGTCGTGTGCACTTTGCCCTCCTCCTCCTCCTCCTCCTCCTCCTCCTCCTCGGCTCACCTCCTGACAGACATATAGAGGACGGTGGCGAGGGAGATGGGGGGGGGGGGATCACACGTATGTGCAGTAATATATTCTAATGCTCCCCTCCTCTCCTCACATCCATTTGAATTTTTAAGGAGATGGAAGCGGGGACTGATGTTATGTGGGGAATATGTTCACAGTGAATATTCAATTAACCCGCTCCTACTTTTTGTAGATACATAAATGTAACGCGGCGCCGGCTAACGCGTAGTGAAAGGCCTTGGCGTGGAGCTATGTTATAGGATCTAAAGTGTTGGCCTCAGATAACAGACGTGGGCTATGAATAAACATGTAAACATGTGCCGCCGGAACCGTCCATGCTAATTTTTCTTTCCCGTCCTGAAACACAACAGAACCGCTGTGAAGTGTTTCTTTCACGGATCCGTCCTCCTCCTCCCGGCGCTGAATGATGCGTGTTGGTGGTTTTATTATTTGTCTCATATCGTATGTGTTTTGGTTAAAACATGAAAGAATTCTAGTCATTGGTTTGTAGCCCACTGGTTCCTCCACACACCTCCTTCTCCTCTTTACTCCTCTCTCTCTCTCTGCTGTCTTCCTGTCGCTCCACCATAGAGGATTCTAGAAATCCTGCAGGTCGCTGATGCTCCCAGCCCCCTTTTCCAGCAAAAAGAACCTGGTGCTAGTTCGGTGCTGGTGCTAGTCCCAGTGCTTACTGGTTGAACTCGGGTGCCTCCCAAGAACCTGTTTGCTATTCCACATGCAAGGAGCCGAGTCAGAACCACGCCATTACGTCACCGTATAACGTACTCGGTTCTTGGCTCTAGACCAGGAAAGAGTTTTGAGAGCCAGGAGCTGGTGCTTAGGCTGTCGAAAAGCAAAAGAACTGGTGCAAAGTCAGGCTAGCTGATGGTGGTTAGGGAGATTCATCTGACCTCTGACCTCTCTAGTTGTAATCCTTGGAGAGTCTTTAGCCAGTCCAATCATCCTCCTCACAGCGTGTGGGAGTCAGTTTGCAGACACGTCCTCTTCCAGACGGATGTCTAACATCTCCAGTCCCTTTAAACTTCGTCATTATCGATGTAACTCTTGAAACTGACATCTTGAGTTGCTGAAAGATTTTCAATTGTCAGTTTTTTTTTCACACATCATGTGTCATCTCATATTTATACCCCGATAAAACAGGAAGTCATTGTTCTTGCAAACTTAAAAATGTAAAACAGGCCCGGAAATTTGCATCAATCACCTTTTAATTACAGGATTTCCTTGGAAGAGCCACTACTTTATATAATATAATTATACATAACAAGAAAAATATTTGTTTTCTGTCAAGAATGTTTTTGTTTTCGTAAATAAAGATCTTGGTTACAGACAATAAAGACCTTTTTTTTTTTTTAATCATCTTTTTTAAAGGGGGCCAATAACTGACTTTTGTCACCAGCATCCATCACCTTTAATTATTAATTCATTTAATAATAAATGAATCAAAATTAACAACTAAATTCAAATGTTTGCCAGTTTCACAAATTAACGTTGCTATGGTTCCGGTGTGTGTGTGTGTGTGTGTGTGTGTGTGTGTGTGTGTGTGTGTGTGTGTGTGTGTGTGTGTGTGTGTGTGTGTGTGTTTTTTCACAGTTCACACATTCACTGAATTAATTACTGCCGCACTAAAATAATCAAATAATAGATAAAATGATATTGTTAAACTGAACACCTTCAGAGAGAAACAGGCAGAAACTTTTCCTGTTTGACGTCCATGTTGCTGAAGGGGGACCCGGTCGGCGCTGAAGGGTAAACCGGTTTGAGAAGTCTTGCTTGAAATCACATCTCCGAAACGATCGATATCTCTCTCACCGCGGGAGATTTTCTGTCAACAGCCCCCCCCACCCCCAACCCCCCCAAGATGCTAAGTGTCTCCATTTGGATAAGCCTCAAGTGACCATTTAAGTGAATTAGCCGCCTCCCCATCACGGGCTGTGAAAGGGTCACCCCTCGTCCAATTACTGGCTCCACCTCGTTAACTCCTTCAACGCCGGCCTTTTGCCATTTTTTTTTTTTTTTTAAAACATGAGCTTAATTATGCTAATGAGCGCCGACCTCTTTAATCCTCTACTGTTGGCTTAACACTTATTTGAAGATGTTTTAATTTGTATTTGACACTTAATTAATTTTTTGCTGCATGTGTTGAACGATAAAAATCCTCCGAGAAGTTTTCTGCTTACAGCGGGTATTTGATTAGAACCAATGCCCCCCTGCATTCCCCTTTTTAAAAAAAATCTTATTTCTACATTTTTGGTCAGGAACACAAAGACTTGAAACACGACTTTTCTGACGGTTGAGTCGTTGCTACACGTTAGCATCTGATTTTCTATTTATTTACCACATGTCCTGCGATTTAAAGGTGCAGCGCGTGAAATTTAGTGGCATCTAGGCCAACAGTCCATTCTTGCTATAAGCTTTATTCAATGAAGGATTCCAACAAACACAATAAAGCTTTTCTAAACCAACTCCAAGCCGGTTGGAGGAAATGCTCCAGACAATGGCGGGCTAGCATCAGGGAGAAGTAGCATCCCCCCTGCAGGATCCCCCTCAACTTATTCTTTATCTTCTTTGATGGGTTTTAGAGGTGAAGCATTTCTTCTACCTCTTCAACACAAAAATATTTTTAAAAGTCCTGTCTAGAGCCAGAGTTTGGTTTGTTCGATCTGGGCTACCGTACAAACAAGGTAGCGCCCCCTCTGGAGACAAAAAGGTTTTTCTCTAAGCCAACGAAAGGCGATTCTTATTTTTTTTGCGGATTCTGCACTAATAGAAACATGTTTCTGGATATAATATACCATTTATTCAAACGAGATACCCATTAACTTTTACAGACTGCACCTTTAAATAGACGTCTCCTTTAGGGACACAGCTGACGGCGTTCTCTCTCTTTGTTAAGTTCTCTCTTCAGAGCTGGAGCCTGATTATTTCATGAATAAATGAGAAGGTTTGATAATGATAGGAGGGAAAGGTGTAGATGTGACAATAGTTGTGAAACCTTCTTGAAGCGGTTCCAGATGTGAACCTTGTTTCTTCTCGCTGTAATTGATGAGAAGAACTATCATCAGCTCTTCCTCTCGTCTCGCCGTCTCTCTTGTCTCACCTCGTCTGTGTCGGCGTTCTCCGTCCTGGAAGAAGCTGCCGATTTGAAGCCTTTTTCATCGATAAGTCATTTATCTCTGGAATAGATGTATCTGGAGTTAATGACAAGTTTATAAAACAGCTTATTAACCTTAACGACGGTGTGATCCTTTACAATTGATCGGTTGTCTCACCTTCAATTATACTGACTAATGATGATGTAGATCTGATTAATGATCAAGTGCTCTAGTATTTTACTATTTTCATTCTGGGCTGTACAGTAACTCACCAGTGCAGGTTCTGTGAGGTTGTGTTTGATTGTTTCTTCTTTATATACACTCAAAAAAACATTAAAAGATCTTGGAAGGATTTTGTACATAATTAATTGGGTTTCTGTCTCAAATAAACAATCATATTGGTCAAAATGTATGTACTTGGGACGGGTCAGTATACCAATAAACACATATATCTTTATAAGGGTTGAATTAGCATAAGACTTACCAATTAGCATCCAACAAATTTGTCTGGGGTTGATTCGGCTTAGTCACCTTGATTAGGTCCAACTTATTCTGTTTGGGTTGATTCAACTTAGTCACCTTGATTAGGTCCAACTTATTTTATCTTGGTTGACACATATTAGTCACTTGGATGAGGTTCAATTTATTCTAATAAGGATTGAGTCCATTAATCTACTTGAGTTAGGTCCAGTTTATTTTTCAAGGGTTGATTGAGCTTAGTCACTTTGATTAAGTCCAACTTATTCTATTAGGGTTGATTGAACTTGCTTACTTTGATTGGGTCCAACTTATTTTGTTTTAGGTTTAAATCAATTCATAAACCTGGACTAGGTCCGACAGTATTTAAGAAATTTGGTCCGACTAATTTTGCGGTATTTATATTAACTACTACAACTACAATACATGAGTAAAATACTCTCCAAGGCTTTATTGAATAAATCTAAAGAGTAACTCAGTGCAAACAATGTGAGCAGTAAGAGAAAATTCGATTTAGCCTAAATTTAGCGTTGGACTGAAAACAAGGCAAACAAACGTGGAAACCAGATGAATTTCACATTAGTCTTACCTGATTTAATATAATATACATGTTTTCATATAAAATACATGTTGTACTATCTAATAAATGTGTCACTACACCAAAATGTATTTACTGAGAGGCCTTCCAGAAACACGTTGTTTATTCGGGCGGCGTGTTGGGATAAAGTAAAATCAAATAAAACCTTAAAAATGCAAATGAAACAAAGCAAAAATGCTCAAATATGGCAAAACTATATTTGTCGAAATAAACCAGAGCATACTGTGATGATCCTCTTCCATCAAGTCTTAATTCATCTTAAAGCCGCGTTTCCAGACGGACTTCCAGCAAATATAAATCCACGATATTTGGGTTGAAGCGGAATAATCTGTGTTCCTGAGTCGTCCTTTTGTTTCCTCCTCGGTTCTGTCTGCGTACCAGCGTCTTGATGGCGGCGTTCACTCCTTCTGTTTGGGAGCACAGATGTCCACTCAGTCCCGTCTTCTCTCCAGTCTTACTAGTGTTAACCCGTCAGCTGTCCGCTAGCCGAGGACACAACAGTCTCCAGTGTTTTAGCAGCTAAGCCACATTTTTCACTCTTTCTCGCCGAGTCAGGAGCCAAACACGAGTTCCTCTGAAAATCCTCGTTCTTTTTTCTCTCACAGAGCTCACTGCTGCTGCCAAACGTTTTCTCTTCCTCCACATGAGAATCATTTTATCGTTATTGGCCGTACCACCGATGGGATGTTTTTACCTTTAGTCGTCTGTTTCTCTAATTTTTTTTAGCAAGATTCCAAAAAAAACTAATTTGTATATTTGTGTGAAATATGTCCCATCACTCAAAAAATAATGACATGAAAATCAATTGTGGAAAGAATTTCCACATGATTTAATCATTTTTGGGGTTTTTTTTCAACATAATTTATTGATGTTGGTCCAACTTAATGAACTGGAGTTCAGTCAACTTCATTCATAAGAGTTGGCTCGACCTATTTTCTTTGATTTGTTCCGACTTAATCCATTTGAGTTTGTTCATTCAGCTAAGTTACTTTGAATTGTTCTAATTCATTTTAGTCGGCTCTACTTCGTGACTTAGATAAAGTGTACATAAAGTGAAGTATAAGTGAGTTTGCTCAAAAGTATTAGTTTGTGTTCAACGAGGCTAATTTATTCGTGTGGAAATTCTTTCCATGATTGAATGAAGTTCGTCAAAAGAGTTCAAACGTGGACAAAACAAGAAATGTAGGTTTCAGTAGAGCCTAAATCGAAAGTTGTCTCTGCAACAAAATTACATTTTGACAACTTTAACACCAGTAAACGTATCTGAACAGTACAAAAGTAAAAGTATCAAAACAATAATATTAGTAATAGTAATAATAGTAGGCACTCTTCATAACCTAGAAATGATTGTATTCCCACAAAAACTGTTACGTGGATCATTTTTTCAAATTTTATACCTACATAGACTTCAGTGCGAGGAAGAACTGGATTGATTTTGGGAAGAATCAGGTTTTTTAAAAAGGTTTTGGGCCCTAATTTCTCGTCCGTCGGTCCAATTGAGTCCAGATTTGGTGAACATGTAGGACTCAAGGATATATTCTACTTTACTCTATTTCACTGGGGTCACTGGGGTCAGCAGCGTAAAATACAACGTTTTCTTTTTTTATTTTATGAAAACACAGTTTTTTGGACATAATTTCACATTTCATTCAAAGAGACGGTCATTTGTTGCTCTCGGGAATTTGTTTCCGACTTGAGAGTTTTCCCTGAACTTTCTATTAGTTTTGCACTAAACCGTAACTTTTTACTTCTTCCCCTCTTCTGTCGGATGCCGTCCCAACTTCCATCCTTATCTCTGCCCCTCTTAAGCCTTAAGCCCCCCTCCTCTCCTTCCTTCTCTTTCACCGCCTTTGTCTTTGTCCGCTGCCTCGGTGTCTGACTTTGTCCTCCTTCGCGTCTTTCACACTCCCTCTCCGTCTCCATCCCTCTCTGTCCGTTCGCATCGGGACGAGGGGCGCCGGCGCCGCTGACAGTGCTCCTAATTAAGACGTAAAACTGTGGGCAGCAGGTTTCTGAAGGTTACACTGTCTGTACCGCAGGAAGTGATAAAGAATGGAGTCACTGATGACATGTGACGTTTTCACCGGGGATGATGCAAACCGCTGCTAATGAAGGCAGGGACAGGAAAGGGACAGGGCCTCTGTGTGTGTGTGTGTGTGTGTGTGTGTGTGCGTGTGTGTGTGTGTGTGTGTGTGAGAGTGTGAGTGTGTCTGTGTGTGTGCGTGTGTGCGTGTGCGTGTGAGTGTGTGTGTGTGTGTGTAACTGTTTGTGTTTCTTTGTGTGTTTTTGTGTGAGTGTGTCTGAGTGTGTGTATGTGTTTGTGTGTCTTTGTGTTTGTGTGTGTGAGTGTGTGTGTGTGTGTGTGTGTGAGAGAGTGTGTGTGTGTGTGTGTGTGTGTGTGTGTGTGTGTGTGTGTGTGTGTGTGTGTGTGTGTGTGTGTGTGTGTGTGTGTGTGTGTGTGTGTGTGTGTGTGT